>JAJJMC010009994.1:1051890-1094763 GCA_023531435.1 Papaver californicum | reverse complement strand
ATAATAGACTCATAGAGATTTTAAATATAAGTGAGGATTCACTTCCTTCTTATAACTTAGAAGAAGCAATTGACCATTTTCAGGAACCTGATGACCTTGAAATTAGGGACATTCTGACTAGTCTTTCTAGAGACACCAAAAATTCCAAGTTTATGGGTGATTATCATTCTCACTATGTTTTACCTTTAACTCTTATAAAGATCCCTCACTTGGGACTTGACATTTGTGCCTCAACCATTTTACAAGAGTATCTTCATACACGTTTTCCCGAACCTAATAATGTCCAAAAACAAGTTCAGTTTTTAGAGACCCATCCTTTGGTTGATGTAGTCTATTCATGCGATAATTTCAAGATTGAATTTATTTTCCCACCAAAAAAAATTCTTCCAATTGTGGAACATTTGAATTTTTCAAATGTGTCAGTTATTAAGTTTTGAGACTAAGCTTAATTACTTTAGGAGATTGGAATCGACACATTGTCTTAAGAATGACCACCACATCCATTGTGGTCAACTGTGTGAGTCCAATCTGATTAACTTTGAGGATCCATAATTGTTCAGGTTATTATTATGTGCTTCTAAGTTCTTAGTTGAGTTTTCCCAGACTCTTCAACTTGATCCTTCTGATCCTACCTATGAGGAAATTCATCCCATGAAAATATTTTATTAAGAACCTGAACCTGAACCACAACTAAATGTAGTTATCTTAAACAAAAAACTAGATAAACGTGTGCTCGGTTTGTTCACTTTCTTGGCATGTTGCAGTTTCCTTTTATTAGGGATAACATTGTTTGATTCAGATGACCCACAGTTGTTCTGGATGTTATTATATGCTTTTATAAGGTGACTAATTCTTTCTTAAGTCTGGATGAAGACTTTAAATTTAGCACTTCTTGGGAGGTAAAACATGCGCATGCGACACGGTAATATCCTTCATTAACTCTTTTCTTCAATTGATAATAGTTTCTCCTTGTTCATGTTTTTAATCATTCATATTTATAACAATGAGGACAATGTTAGATTTAAGTTTGGGGGTAAGGGAGAAAAATTTAAAAAAATTAGTTGTACCAAAAACTCCAAAATTTAGAGACTTGTGAACAATTCAGGATAACACTAACTAGTCTAGGTAGATGGAAACAAAATTCTTGTTTATAGGAGTTGATGTGCCTAGCTAAATGGTCTATTCATAAAAGAAAAAAGCTCAGGTGTTAGAAATAACATGATAGTCGTCATCATATGTCGGAGTCGTTGCCATATCACGTTCTGTTTTTATTTTTGTAACTTTATATGTTTCTCTAAGTGATTTGGTGGGGCACTAGTATCTCCTTTTTGTCGCCGCTAGGATGAAGTAGAATGATTGAGACTAAGCCCCCATTATTTTAATTGAACTTGACCATATATATAAAAATAAAAAAAAAACTATAAAAAAAATTTGACAATTGGATACAATATGTGTGCGTTCTCCCTATCTCTGTTGCCTAAGCAAGCGTGGAACGCAGGATCCATGGGAACTATCATGTAAGGTGCTGAAAAGGAGCATGTGTTTGGATTCAGATGATCCAATCATGTTGTGAATACATTTAATAATATAAAAATAATTGTATATATTCAATAAATCGACCGCTGGGGCCCTTGTATATACCAGTGGAGTTGATACTAGAATTAGGATTAAGACAAGTGGGTGCGTATCTCAATCTATTAGGGTTCATCCCGACGCTGACGATCATACAGATATTCTGGGAAACACCGTTCACCTTAGTCAACATGCGCACACTACTATATCCATATCCATCTTCTTAATCTATTCATGTGATTGTGGTCTGTTAGATTCCGAGTATCGTGGTCCATTGTACGACTTTCTGATTAGTGCTTTATTTTCTTATATATGAATATTAGTACGCTCGAGTACAAACTCGTGTACAACAATTGGACTCAAAATAGAGTAATTCCTCATATATCCAAAGAATTTGTACCCAACTAAATAGCATGTTTAGTGTCTACCCTCAATCGTTCACAAGTAGCTAGAGTTTGGAGTAAAGGTTTTGTGGTTATATCTCTTGTAAACCCTCAAGAGACAAAACTCGTCCACTAGGGCCACCTAGGGGTTTAAAGGCTTGTTGCACACGCTAATTGCAATCGCAATGCCTGCGACAGTGGGTTAGGATTTTTATTTTCTATATTAGATTTGCTCGAGGACTAGCAAATAATAAGTTTGGGGGTATTTGATAGACACATTTTTGGGTCTATTTTTTCTCAATTTTGTTTATTGTTAGTGCTTATTTTTGTACTTATTATTGTGTTTTATGTGTGTATGAGTTTTTGGAAAAGAAATATTCTTGGAAAAATCGGCTCAAAAAATTGTTAAAGACACCCAAGGAAATATGCTAAAGGGACCCCTATTTTGGATAGGGGCACTCCAGTGCTAAAGGAACCCCATGAATGGATAGGGGGACTCTATCTTCTTCACATGAAATAGAATTTTGGGTGGGGAAAATTCAGTTCAAAGTGTGAGATTTTCTTGATTCGATTTGGAAGAGATATTGTCGTATTTTCTCTTGGATTTTGGATTAGTATCACCCTGTTACAACCAAATAAGGTTGGTAGCTGAGTTGTAATAAGAACAAAAATAAAGTTATTTTGATTCTCGGTAAAACAGGGGTTGGATTTATTTCCGGGAATTTTTCTGAGTTATTCTTATAGTATGCGTGTGGCTGGAGGGAGTTGGACGCGATATGATAGTTGTTTGTAACATGTTGGAGTGTGTAGGCTACCACAGACGCGTGAAGTAGACAAAAAAAGGAAATAATTCCCGTGAAGATTATTCTCGAGTAAAAGCTTTTAATGGAAACAGATTTGGCGAGATATGGGCCCTGTGGGTATATAAAGGAGAGCAGAGAGTCATAGAAGAGGAACCAGAGAGTTTGGGGAGAGGTTTGAAGAGTTAAAATCAAAGAGAAATCAAGTTGAATTATTGCTCTTTTCTGTTAGATATCATTTTTGTACTTATTATGGTGTTTTATGTGTGTGCAGGTATTTTTGCAAAAATAAATTTTTGTGAAAAAATCGGCTCGAAAAGTGATGTTTGCCCCCCAATGGCACCCGAGGATAATTGATAAAGGCACCCCAAGATTGGATAAGGGCACCACTTCTTTTAAATTTCAAATGCAAATTTGGCGGAAACTCTTACTACCCGATATGTGAAGATTTTGGATATGTTTTGAAGAGATTTTTAAGGATTTAATTACAAGTCTTGCTTATTTAAGAGAAGAGTTGTACACGATTGGAAGAGGTGAAAACCAAATACGATCTCGTTGAAAATCTAATTCTCGTTGTTTATAGGGAAACAACTTAATCACGTAAAAACATGTGATTCTTTTCCCTGATTCACTTGATTATGTTCCAATGATAATAAATATGATTAGGTTAACTCGAATAACAAATAAAACAACCAAGAAAAAAAATCAGATCACGAGATATGATCATATGCCGAGAATATCTTTTGTTTAAAAGAGAAATTATTGTGATGATTTTCGAAGATATGGAAGTTATTGGGGTAGTAGTATAATAGGGAGCTCAAGGGAAGGATAGGGGGCTGGCTTCACCAGAGAGTCAAAAGAAAATAAATTTCATAGAAAATCTGCTCTTGGATTATGGTTGTCTGCATGGAATGGAGGATTTCTTAGGTAATAAAATATTATCAATGATTTGTATATCAAGAAAAAAAGCATTTTGCGTCCAGGATATCACGTCTTTAAGAAAAAATCTTAATCTGTTAGTAATGTTTTAGTTACCACCTTATAAAGAACATTGCATAAAGATATAGGTCTGTAGTCCATCAGAGGCGAAGGATGTTTAACCTTTGGAATCAAAGCAATGTTAGTATGATTAAGATTATCTGGTAGACAGGCAGTACAGAAAAAGTTTTGAATGAAAGAAATTACCTCATTACCAATGAAAGTCCAGCTCTTTTTGTAAAAAAGAGCCAAGTAACCGTCTGGTCCTAGAGCCTTGTAGGAACCCATTGACTTAATAACAGAGAAAAAAATTTCTTTGTCAGGTATACGAATCAAGGAGGTACAATTATCATGAGAAATGGCATGAAGGGAATCAAGAAAAGAGTAATCTTCTGGAGTTTGCGGATCAGTCGTAAACATATTACTGAAATATTTCACAAATTCTTGAGAGATGATAGATTGATCAGTGGTCCATGAAGAGTCTTCAAGCTGAATTGCAGTAATTTTGTTCTTGATCTTTGGTTGATTACTGATTGATGAAAAAATCTTGTGTTTTTGTCACCATCATTCACCTCTTCTTGCTTGTAGCGAGATCTCCAGTATACAGGTTGCATTGCTAGATATAACTCTATCTCATCTTAATAACTTTTTCTCTAGAATTGTTGAAGCTTGAACCAGGATATTTCTTATCTAGGTTACCAATATTCTTGAACACCATTTTTTAATTTCCAGGGATATTTCAGATAACCTATTCTGAAGGTCTCCAGTTGTAGATTGCCATATTTGCTTGGTGAAGTGAAGGAACTGATGGTGTTTGAGATAGTGAGCTTCAAATTTAAAAGGCGGTCTATGATACTACGAAGTTCTCATTGTATTTAATATTATGGGAGAATGGTCACTGCCAAATCTTGGAAAGTGATTTACAGCAGCATTCTGAAATTTAAAACACCAATCTGGAGAAGCAAGCAAACGATCCAACTTTTGCCTAATCTGACTGTCAGCACCTTGATTGTTAGTCCACGTATAAGCCGGGACAGCATAACCAAGATCAATGAGTCCTGAACTTGAAATCATTTCCCTGAAACCATCCATATTTGTACATTCAAAAGGGCGTCCACCTTCCTTCTCAGAGAAGTCCTAAATGGCATTAAAATCACCGATACAACACCAAGGTTCAGAATGAGTATCACCAAAATTGATGATATCTTCGCGAAACTGACGATGTTCCACAGGATTTGCGGACCGTAAACACACAGCAATGACCAAGGATCAGCACAAGTCTTCTCCGAGATGCTAAGATTAATGATATTTTTAGTTTTAGACACTACATTGGCACATACATCATCATTCCAAAGCACCCATAATCCTCCACTAGGACCTTTGTAACCAGATGACCCAACAAAAACATAATTATTGAAACCTAAAGTAGTTATTTGATAAGTAGAAAAACAAGAAGTTGCTTTTGTTTCACTTAAGAACACGATCGACGAATTGGTAGCACGGAGAAATGATTTTAGAGCCAGAACTGTCGAGTCATTTCTCAACCCTCGACAGTTCCATGAGAAGACTAACATCGACCTTGCGGTTGTTTCGGTCATCCGCCACCACCCACTTGTCTGCCATGTCAGGTGAAGTCTTGTACAAGCAATGACGTTTGGTAGTATGAGTATTTCCGGTGTCAACTTCCATAGGACGCTTGGAAGTTAGCATTTTGAGAGAACTGATTTCAGTAGAGGAATTAACAATTTTCTCGCGTCTTTTATAGGTATACTTCAGATTACTAACCAAATTAAGAGAAGGAGGTTGAACACTGCTTGGGGTTTCTTTAGTATTTAGGAAGCTTAATACCTTAGAGATAGAAGCTTGAGGAAGACTTGAGCTAGAGGTACCCTCATTAATTCCCAGTTTAGACTGATTCAATACAGTAGTGGATGCACTCATTAAAACATTTGTAACTGAAACTTCATTGAATTGGAGACTTGGTGCTGACATACTTTCATTGCTTGATTGATTCATGGAGCAATTATTAGCCTTAATGATTGATGAAGCATGTTTTGTAGCTGATGGAATAACTAGGGTCAGATCAGTAGAGACATGCATTGTTGGGCTGGAGAAGATGATTGCACGAACCTATCGACTGCCCCTGCAAACCCGGCCCTACGCCTGGGGACCCAATTCTGCTGAAACACTGGCTTGGGCTTAGCCTGAATGTCCTCGGTAAACTTTGGAATGATCATGTTCTCCATCTGAGATTTCAGATCAGCCGGTAGACTTTTGTTTTGTTGAAGTTCACTGAGTTCATGGTATCTAGGGCAGTGATCGATACGATGTCCAAGGAGACCACAAAAATGACCTCTTTTGGGTAAACGTTCATATTTGAGATTAACTTCTACCCTTTTCCAGAGGTAAGAAAGACTTTTATGTTGCTAGGAAGCACCTCAGTAATTTTCATATTGATCTTGATTCCTGCAAACTTTCCCCAATTTCCTTTACGATTTTAGAACAGGAGCAATGTCCAAGTAATTAACCGGCAAACCATACATCTGAACATTGAAAGGAGAGTAATTGAACTGATACCCTAGGGGCTTTGTCCTTTTCGCATCTTTCAAAAAGCATCAGGTCATCTGAAAATACCCAAGGTGCACCATCCACTACCATATCCACATCACAGTGGTTACCAAATTTCAGCAAGTAAGACCCCTCATGAAATTCAGTAATATGCGCATCTTTTCCAAACCTCCAAGCACGTTAAAAAATTTCCTTGAGATCAGGAATAGTATACACATGGCCAGAAATGAATTTGATGACATTTTTTTCAGTCACAAGTGGATTCATTTGAAAAAAAGGGAAGACGAACATATGGAGATGGACGAGGGTTGGATAGCAAAACAGCCATTTTTTTAAGAATTTCTTCATGCTCGGCCATGTTGATTGAGGATAAATTTTTTTTGATATAACCACAAAATGTTTGAAGGACATGAACAGAAGAACAACAAAACAAGTAGGGCTGTCAATATACATCCGAATTTCGAAATCCGTTTTCGACAATCCGATATCTTATAGGATTTTATCCGATTTATCGGATTTCGGATTCCGGAATCGGAATTACTATCGAATTTTACCTCCTTAGCCTAACGGGACCGGATTAGGCAATATCCGGGAGGTTAATGTCCGACATCCGATAACCCAGGGGTTACTTGTAATTTTCTACCCCTAATACATTTGCACCTTTCCTCTTTCGTCTCTCTTCTTCACAGAGATACAAGTTGATTAGGATTTAGGGATAGTGAAGACTGAAGAGAAACTGCCCCCTCTCCCCACTGATCTAATCTTTTCCTTCATCTAATCTTCAACCAGGTTTATTGTGAAATCACCTTCTACTCGGGATATATTATTCATTCTTGTGATCAAGGTAATTTATTTCTTCTTTGTTTCGTGATTTGCGATGTTTTTTGTACCTGAGTGTGAAGATTTTCTAGGTTTCGATTTGTGGGTGTGCTGATTTTTAGGTTTCAGTATCTGGGTGTGATGATTTGTTGATTTTTGGACATCTTTGATTTCGTTTGCTTTTGGTTATCAACATAAATTTATTGATGTTGTTGAGGTATGTTGTTTTAGTGTTTCTTCAAATCATGCATAGAAGAGTACCCAACTGTAGATATAAGTACCCTTTGTTATTCATAGTAACTTGGATTTGTTAATTACACAATATAGTGAACTTATCCCAATTTGAATTTTCTTCTTCTGTTCTAGGCGAAATATGTAATCCATGGCTTTATAAAGTGTGTTTTAGTTTTATGTTTACTGTTCCTACTCTTCAAATAGTCACTTGTCCGAGCAATATGCTATGGCTTCTATTTGCTTTTGCCATTCTAGGATTCTTAAGTGCAGATAAATGCTAGATTGTGATTGTGTAGATATATTGCTATTCTTTGGTATCTCTTGATTGTGTTATGCTATGATAGGGCGAATCCCTGCTTGTGTATTTTTCTTTTTTTTCTTTTATTCTTGTTTCAGTTTGCTTATTTCTTTGTCAATCTCATGTTTGGCTACTGAACTATGGGTATCCTCCATGTCTTCTGTTTTTGGTTGTAATATCCTCTATCGTAGATTTATGCTAACAGAATGATAATCCTGTATTGATATTAGTATAACTTGAGGTTCAAATTCATTGTCTGAGATCTAGGGTGGTGCTTGCAACCCTGTTTGAGAGTAAACCATATTTGGTTGTTTAGTAAACTTGGTCTCTGCCTTAAGTCTAGTTCTACCGTAGGATTCAAAAAGGCAATCAGTTAGTGATGTGGGTCTAGGACTCCAGGTAACATAATTCTACCGTAGTTTGGGTCCAAAAGGCAGGCAAGTCCTTTAGAATAGATGAGTTGTATCTGGTAGATAATATACTCCAAAAGGCAGGCAAGTCCATGTTCACTGTTTTACTATAGCAAAATTTCATTCTCACCTCCTAGTTAACTATTCTTCATGATAGCATTTGACTTGTGTCCATTATGTGTATGCTGTTTTTTGTACACTTGAATTTTCCCTTTTAAAAGACTAGGTTAAAGGTCTCTTAGTTATGTTATTGTATAGATTTTTGTTGATGGTAACTTCAGATGCACTTATTGGAAGTTCTATAAGTTGGCTTTCAATCTTACGTTGGTTGTCTACTTGGGCAGATTAGTGAGTCGTAGAGGAGAAGCGGCAGTGATTTTATATTTTATATGGTTCTTCTAACTGCTGTAATCTTACTGCTGCAAATTGTGCCCATGTATGCCTTAACTCTACATGGGCAACTGCACTGTCCGGAATCACTTCCTAGTTGCAGATTTCTTTGATCCAGGTTAAAAAAAAATTCCTTTGCTTTATCCTCAATTTTTCATAGTTTCAATTGTTGTTCTTCTGATTTCTGATTGATTTTGAATATTTGTGTACTAATGCAGATATGGAAATTGAAGACTGAAGTTGATACAACAACATGCAAGCAGCCAAGCAAGAGCACTAGCAGTCTGCCATTGCCTTTATTTCTTTTGCTGCATGTTATTTGTTTGAGACTTTTTATGGGTTGTCTTTGTATTTTCTTTTCATGTGTGAGACTGAGAGACTGAACTGAACTCTGTTTCAGAACATTTTGAATGTGTATGAAGTCAGAAGAAGTCATTTTAACTTTGTTTGTTTTTGTTTTTTTTTACCCAGAATTCGGATTTTATCGGAAAAATCCGAATTTCCGACAAGTTAACCTTAACCTTATCGGATTGGGTTTTTTAGAATCCGTCGGATTTTATCGGATTTCGGAATTCCGATAACCCTTAACCTTAACCTTATCGGATTTGTCAAAATCCGACGGATTTGTGTCCGTTAACAGCCCTAAAAACAAGTATATATAGCCAAGATCAAGCAGAAAATGATAAAAAAAAACGTTTTCAAAATTAAAAAGAGTATAATGAGAAATTAAAGTGGGAAGGTGGCTACATAAAAGGCTAACTTTAAGGGTAACATAAAAAACCATGAAACAAGCAAGGTGGATCAAAATGGGGAGAAAGAAATTCAAGAATTAAAAACTAAACCAACCTTTGTCGGAGCCGCATTCAATGGGTTATCAAGGTTCTGCCACCAGCGGTGACAATCATGAGATGATGAAAACTCGAATTCAAATTATCTCCAGATAACTGGGGATGTGCCAATCCCAACTCACCAGCTTGATAACTCCAAGGAAACCCAGATAACTTCTATTTTGAATCCTAAGTAGTATCCAAAAACCAAAAATAGAGATTTTAACACAAAAAAGAATACAAATTGGATTGAATTGATGAAAAAATCGAAAGAAAATCTAAAAGATACGAAAAGTTTTTTCAGAAGGGAACATTATTTGGCAACTGTTGTTATATGCCTTCTTTTGGATCATCTGGAATGAAAGAAACCGTCGAATATTTGAAAACAAATTCTCAAAGGAGGTACATATTGCGATGAAGGTGAAAGCGAATACGGTTTCCTGGGTGAAGGTATTTTATCCAGAAATAAATGTTCCCTTTGAAGCATGGGTTTTCAACTGGGATTCTTTCTGTTTGTGAAAATGAATTTTAAGCTAAATGGTTTAATTCTTGGATGCTCACTCATTTTCTTAAGTGAATGAAACTCTTTAGTTTAATCTCACATTGGGTATTCTAGAGAAGGATGTCCACTTAGGGTGGAATGGGGTGGGCAAACAATACATGGGCTAACTTATGTAATGGGCTATCATATGTATTGGGCTACGAATTAGACATCATCCATAATCTATTATCTTATAAGAAATCCTAAACCCAAAGGTTTCTTTTCTCTTATAAATACAAAACGTTTTCAGAGTTAAAATCTATCCCAGGAGCGGCTACTATCCTGTCTTCTTTTCACCATCTTCTCGCTTTGTTTTGCGCTTTGATTGTTTATTTCCCTTCCTTCCCTGTTGATAAGTTCAAGAGTGAGTACTTTGTATTTTGCTAATACAAGCTATATCGGGCAGTCTTATCCTGAACACATCTTTGCACGTTGGGGTTTAGCATTGCTCTTATCGAGTATACCCGTGAACTAATGTGTTAAGGACAACTTATTGAACCTGTGATTCTTTTAACTGAATATAGTAGATATCCTGATAATTACCACACCAAATTTCAGAATTTTTGGAGTTGTAAAAGTATTTCTTAGGTATTTTACAAAACTTAAAAACGTTCCTGAAAAATTATGACGGGAAGAAAAATATTGTTGACTAAATTAGGTTTTCTAGCCTATCTATGAGTTGTATTTTTAATGGCTCATGGGGGTATATTTGATATCCTCCGATATATAGTGTACATTATTGACATAACTTATACTCCAAATGTGGGAGCTTTGAGTGTGCAGTTAAAGCCTTTTGGGAGAATCCCGGAGAAGAACGTCATCTCCTGGACTACTGTTTTATCTGATTGTGGTGATAATGGACAAGCTGAGAAGGGGTTGAAGTTTTTTTCCGAGATGCTTTTGGAAGATGGTGAACCAAACGAGTTTACCTTGACTTGTGTTTTGAGCTTGTGTTGATTAACGCATGCTTTGAGTTTCGGGGAGCAGGTGCATTCCTTCAGTATCAAGCTAGGTTATGTCACTAGTGTATCTATCAAGAATTCTATCATGTATTTACACCTAAGGTCTGGACAGGTTAACGAGGTGAGAAGATTGTTTGATGCAATAGGAAGCATCTCATTGGTAACATGGAATGCGATTATAGCAGGCTATAGTTAATTATGGGTTCTGGAAAGAATTATCCCAAGGATCATCATAGTGGTATAGAGGCGCTTAATATTTATCTCAAATTGAACAGGGACGACAATATTATTTGTTTCAAGTTGATAACCGAGTTATAATATACGTTGTTAGTTATGGCTACTGGAAAGCCGTGATTTTAATACAAAAAATCTTCTTAGTCAAGTTAACAGATGTGGATAATAAAAAACAAGTGATGTATTTAGAGAGGATGGCAGCAGAGAATCTTCAGGAAGGAAAATCACTTCTGCTGCTTAGAGATTTGATGGAAGCCGTTGTTGTTTCTTCTCTCCATCTATATTCAACGGAGGTCACTGTATCCTCGAAGAATTGGGATTGGATGAGAATCATGTTCACTCTGTTATAATGCACAGAGATATCGTACCAAGAGCCTTCTCCTGCAAGAGCACTGTTCATGGACGAGATATCTATTGGTCTAGACAGTTCAACGACGTTTCAGATTGTGAATTCAATTAGGATAACCATCCATATTATGAATGGAACTGCTTTGATATCTCTTCTTCAGCCTGCACCAGAAACATATGGTATGTTCGATGATATTATTCTTATTTCATAGTAGCTAAAATTAGTTGAGGAAGCAACCATGCAGTTAGTAGATGTCAACGGTACATTGATTAAAAATGCTGAAGAGGTTCCTCTTCCCTCTGATCGTAGAGGTCTTCAAAAGCCTGAAGAGAGTGCAAAACTTGAAAGACAAAGAGTTTTGGAACAGACACGAGAAGGGTCTGAAAAGATTAGACAGTTGCAATTGGAAATGCAGAGAATCCAGTTTTTTTTGCTGAAACTTGAGGACGAAAATGATGTCAAAGGAATCAATGCTGCAAAGAAAAGTACTGGAGTTTTATTGCGTGATTATAAAAGAGGATCAATAATCAAAATTTCAGGCGTAACAGCTTCTGATGATGGCACGTTGGTACCATTTCATCTCACAATGGACTTCAAGCCAAACTTACCTCAGGAGGCAGAACGGATAATGCATTGCAACGGAATGGTGTTTTTCTTAGACGATGAACCAGGGGTACATAGAGTATGGTTACCAGCTGAGGAAACACCAGGGTTAGCAATGTCAAGAGCCTTGGGAGATTTCTGCGTTAAAGACTTCGGTATTATTTCAGTTCCTGAAGTCACACAAAGAAGTATAACCAGTAAAGACCAGTTTATTATCCTTGCCACGGATGGGGTATGTATAAATATCATTCTTATTCCATTTCCCTCTCATATATGCTGAGACAGGAGCAGGAGGTAGGATTAAGGATACCCATGCAACAAGAAGGGGTTCGTATGTTGTGGCTTCCACTGCTGGCTACTGTGTCGGTAACCTTCAGATAGATGGTTCATGTTCTCCATGGGAGAATCTAGCATTCACGACGGAATGAGTAAATTAATATGCAATATCTTATCATGTTAATTGTTGTGCTTGTAGTGGATATACACTTGTTCAAGGTAAGAGTTAAGTGTTAAATTACTTTAAGGCAAACACTTTAAATATTGGGGACCTTATGACTCAATTATGGGATATAAGACGGAAACAAGTGTTTCTTTGATTTCTCAAGCAGATTCATATAAGACCCTAGACTTATATATGCCATACCCTGTAGACCTCAATTGTTTGGGGGTCTAAGGTGTGAATGAAGCGTCGACTTCTTTAGCAAATCAGTGCATATGTTAGCATGTCTTTGTTACTTGATTTACAACCACTAACAATTTTTTGTTGTTTAAAGTTTGACAGGAAACTAATATGTTGTTGAAGTGGTCTAAAGGATCAGAAAAAACCAAAATCAAATTTTGATCATATAGTTTCTGTCAAATGTGTGTTGTAAAATAGGTGTGCATATTTCCCAGTTTATCTTGGATAATTACAGGGTTGCTCTGATCACATGACCAGAAAACTGGGGATGTTTGAGGTACATATTTAATTTCAAATATGTGATATATATATATATAATAGCACTAGTCTTTTGAGGAAGATGTAATGACCGTACTAGTAAGTAGTACATGTATCTTGTGTATGCCTTTATATGCTTTACAACCACTAGAAAACATGTGACTTTTACGATTTGATTGAAAGGCTAAGTTTTTGTAGACAAGCACGATCTAAAGGATCATTGGAACCAGAAGAAATTCGGACGGAAATGGTCTTTGTCAAACTCGATACGTTTAATGTGTGTTGTAAATATGCAGTGCATTCGGTGTACAAATACATTTGTGACCCCAGAAGAATTAGTGGGATGATCTTATCAGAAATTTGCAGTACTTGAGGTACATTTAAAATTGTGTATGCGCATGATACATATTGGACTGACCTTAAGAGATGTGATTTCAGTCTTTGGAGATCCTTAGCCTATGTGTGTACCCTCTTAAGGAGTGTATGTCTAAGGAAGTCCTCAAAACAGACATGATGAACTTGATTTTTGAAGAAATCAAAGTTTGTGCGGTTTAATTCAATCCCGAGAGAAAGCCGAATGGCTATTAAGATGCTTCTTAGAAGACATTCTATGTGACTGAAGCCTGTGGTCACCATTGCTAAAACTCAATTGATTATGTGAGTCTAAAGTAAATAAGCAATGGAAAAGTCTAGACAAACTCAGAGAAGGCGGCTAATTCGGTAAGACAATTACTCCCTAATGAATTGATTTTTGTAGACTTAGTGAAGTCAAGAGAAAAATAAGTGGATCCTTTGATAAAAGGATAATCTAGAGAGATTGTTTGTTATTGCATCGAGGGGGTGGGACTTAAGCTCAAGAAATAAAATTTCCATGAAGGACACTCAACCTTAGTGACTGGAGATCCCAAGATCAAGGTTCAATGAGACAACAAATTTGTGGTAATTAAAGGTATGCACTATCAAGAGAATTACATTCTCTGTCCCTCCCTATGGTGCATTGTTGTGATAGTGTGACTGCATGTGAAGGATGACTTTTAAGAAGTCTTAATGAGTTCTATAGTTTCAATTTTAGATTGAAGTGGGGTGTAGCAGTAACACTCTTGATAGAACTCACCAATCTGAATGAGGAAGTGGGCTGCTTCCTATAAGAATTTGAGTGAATTCTTTAGAGCATTCTGAGAAACGGGATACGTCCAGGGCCAAAATGGACACAACGGAACGAACTTAGCAACGCCAGGAGGATATCATGCGTGGCTGTTATCGCAAATTACATCAAACTCTAGCAGTTCAAGACATCGCATTTACTGTCTCTAGCAAGTAGTTTCGGTAACTTCTCACTAAGTAAAGGTTCAAGACCTGATGGACACCTTTGCCTATATGGTATTTTCCGCATTCTGATTTTTTTTGTTTTTTTGAGATTTCATTCATGTGGGGGATTGTTGGAGAAAATGAGTTTTAAACTAAATGGTTTAGGTCTTGGATGCTCACTCATTTTCTTGAGTGAATGAAACTCTTTAGTTTAATTTCACATTGGGTATTCTAGAGAAGGATGTCCACTTAGGGTGAAATGGGGTGGGAAAACAATACATGGGCTAACTTATGTAATGGGCTAACCTATGTATTGGGCCTACGAATTAGACATCATCCATGATCTATTATCTTATAAGAAATCCTAAACCCTAACGGTTTCCAAAACCCTAAAGGTTTCTTTTCTCTTATAAATACAAAACGTTTTCAGAGCTAAAATCTATCCCAGAAGCGGCTACTATCCTGTCTTCTTTTCACCATCTTCTCGCTTTGTTTTGCGCTTCAATTGTTTATTTCCCTTCCTTCCCTGTTGCTAAGTTCAAGAGTGGGTACTTTGTATTGTGCTAATACAAGCTATATCGAGCAGTCTTATCCTGGACACATCTTCGCACGTTAGGGTTTAGCATTGCTCTTATCGACTATACCCGCGAACTAATGTGTTAAGGATAACTTATTGAACCTGTGATTTTTCCCTCGTAGGTGTCCGTGGTAGAGTTGTTTTCAATTCAGTTCTTTATATATATTATTCTGATACATCTAACGTTGTTGTTCATTGTTGCAAGATTCCAACACTTTCTCCTCATGGAAACCACCTTGAATGGTTATGTTATATTTTTCTTTTCTTTTTTCATTTGTATTTTGGTTTAGCAACTTTGTATTTCCTGTCGGTATAGGTTGAGACCTCCTCTTCTTGTCTACCAGTCTTTTTTTTTAGTTAATTTTTTTTTAGATAACAAACTAAAATATCCTCATCTAGTTTGATTAAGAATCTCCTTAACTTTACCGTATCAAAATTGTTAATATGTTACAACTAAGATGAATGAACGAATTTGTTATGACACGGACACAGTTGCATAACAAGCACGGACATGTAATTTGAACTACAAGTTTGCAGCATACTATGACATTTACACAGTTGGAAATTGCTCGACATTCAGTAGAGATAGGATTGGTTGTCGTTTTCATCTAACGAAAAAGGGAAAGAGACGGAAGATCAAGCTCAAAAATCAAAAAATATCAATCATATTTCTTTACAAGATTAAAAAAAATGAAGATTAGCCAACATCAAAAGGCTTACGGTAAAAAACCCAACTAAGGAAGTCATCCAAAGAAAGAGAAAAAAAAAAACTAATTCCCCAATAACACTTTTTCATACCACAAATTTGTCAGAAAAGTATAATTAAATTTGGCAAAACTTATTTTTAGCCCATTTTATTTTTATTTTTATTTTTATTGTTTATCTCTCCATTAAAATACATTAGATGTAAAACCTATAATTTATTATTAATTATGTTTGTTTACAAAAATAACCTTTTATTTTAATAGATACAATTTAGTTTAGATTTTTAGTGCGTTTTAAAAAGTTACCTAATTTTATGGCTAGTGCAGAATTTGTTTTTATTTTTAATTTTTGGGTGTTGAAAGGAGTCAAAAAAACCAAGGGATAATCCCCAAAATCGTGGATTTTCTAATTTATCACGCCTGTATTTATATCCAAATTTTATTCTTCATCTTCCCATTTTATTCTTCAACCTTGATAGTCAAAAATGTTCAATTTGTTTAGCCTATAAAAATTGTTAAATCTTCTCCATTAATTCCGTCAAACAACATATGATCAACTAGCCGATAGCGTCTCTGTTTCTTTTCTCATTTTTATGATTATCACAATTTTTTTAAGGATTATCACTTTGATCTGTTAAGAGTAGTTGTTTTCTACTTGATTGTGCAAATTAAATTTGTTTATGTTTCCTAAAATCTAACACCCGGGTGATCTTATAATCATTCGATTTTGTATCATTGTGATTTTTTGTATTATCAATCCATATATTACCATCCAAGTCCTGAATTTTTACATTTCGCCAAATCATCCATGCATGTGTTTTCATTGCATGATACATCATTTGAATGATTAGGTTATTAGTTATCATTCACTAATTGGTATCTATAATGACTTTTGTTTTAGAATTTTGACATTCAGAAACTATGTGATTTTCCAAATTCTCATAGATTCTTCTTTTTAATTTACATGAAAATCCAATTTGTGACTAATTTTATGTTAATTACGAGACTCATTCGTGTCTCAAAGAGAATATATTCAGGTACTA
The DNA here is from genome assembly GCA_023531435.1 of Papaver californicum. Taxonomy (NCBI): domain Eukaryota; kingdom Viridiplantae; phylum Streptophyta; class Magnoliopsida; order Ranunculales; family Papaveraceae; genus Papaver; species Papaver californicum. The sequence goes on along the minus strand of JAJJMC010009994.1, from coordinate 1,078,226 downwards.
AAAAAACTCACATATTCAAGGTATACTTGCCTACACAAAAAACTATCCTTTCACTGAACTGTTGTGTAAGTAAACGTTGAATTTTCACAACTTCATGATGTGATTACAAAAAAATTCACAAATAGTTAGTCGGTAAAAAATAAATTCAGCTGCATGAATTAAACTTATTGATGGTGTTGTTGTTTTGCTTTCATAGTCTTATATGATATGCAGGTTTGAGTGAACAGGCAATGTGGTATTTGTACGTCAAAAATATAGTCTTTCCTTTGATTATCACACTGTTGTGTTGTGAAAATTATACTTCAACTGGGTAAACTAGTAATAGTTCACGTAATAAATTGCATATCTTTTAGTTTGTTGCAGAGATAAATTGAAGTACCAATGTATGTATGTAGATCAAAAAATCCACTTTATGTATTGTTATATTGTTGTATAAAGTGTTATTTTTCACATACTCCCTCTGTTTCAGGATAAGAGTTACTTTCTCTTTAAATTTTTGTTCCAACAAAAGAGTTACTTTCAATTTCAATATAACAAACTTTCAAAACTACCCTTATTATTTTAAGAAATGTTATTATTCTCATTATAAAGATATATATGTAGTATTAAATTTTTTACTAGGGTAAATCTGGAAGTAAATTACAAAAGTTATTCTCTCTTATCTTGCCTTACCAATTGTGCAAATCGGAAAAGTAACTCTTTTCCTGAAACGAAAGAGTATTATTAATGTGATACAAGCAAATTTCACCATTTTTTATTGTGAAAATTGAAATGCTGCCCAGATATGCATATTGATGTATTACATGTACAAGCTGGAACAAAACCAGAAAGAAGAAGGATATAGAATCGTGGACATCCAAGATGTTAAAGTATACACGCCATCATCATACATGACGCCACAAGCCTGTGTAAGTAATTTTAAAATTTTATTTGTGATGATTTAAAACGTTACTCGCCGAAATACATAAACCTGCATGTATTATTGCCTTCTTATGGAATTAGAATGATTTGTTTTACCATGATAACAACTATTTCAAATGAACTTATCACCATCGGAAAAATGAGATAAACTCAATTATCCACAAATACACATATCTGCTTTTTGACTTTGTTAAACTGTTTTTCTGGAAAAAAACAGTATTTTGTGAGCATATAAGATGTTGCAGGGATTCAAACTCATATCCACAAAATATTGTTGTGTCTATGGCACGGATGTACACATATCCTTTTCGGAGTGATTGTCATTGTCCTTGCTGCTACATTATCTTGGTTGCCTGGGTTCCAGTCTATGCAGAAAGGATCCTCTTTAATGAAGCATTTAGCAGAGGGCTCCAGATATCTCGTATTTTAGAAGGTAAAAAATCTACTAAGAGCAACCACAATCGTCGATCAAATCATCGACTATCGATGATTTTTGATCGATAATCGTCAAAAACCATCCACAGCCGTCGATTATATTTAGTATATAATCGACGTTTTTTACTATTCCAGATGATAAGTAATCGAACGATCGTCGATGAAAAATATAGTCGGGCGAGACTCTAGCACCCCGCCTGAGTAAAAGCGAGATTCTAGGATACCGCATATTTATACGGGCAGAGGGTTGCGATTTCACCAGTACAAGCGAGGTTCTGGTATTTCGCCCAGACGAAATGTTGTCCAAAGCCCCGCCTGAGCATAAGCGAAACCTTAAAGTCCCGCCCAGAAAAAATAAAATGGGGCGAGATCGTGGGACATCGCTCTCCAAGAGGCGATATGCTAAGTAGCCGCCTGGGACTGGGCGAGGTTCTTGTCTTCCGCCTGGGGCTAGGCGAGGCGCTAGGCCATCGCTTAGATGACCGTTAAATTTTTTGCCGTTGATTCTTTAACGGATATATTTGTATCCTTAAAAAATTTAATTTAAGACTAAATCAACGATAAAATAAAATATAACCATAGCAGTTCTTTTTAAATAGATTAAAAATATGAAAAATGTTATATTTAACCGGAGTTCGATCTTGGTGGGTTAAATGGCGGGAAAGATGGTCTGACGTTCTGCTTCGGCCGAACTGTTGAAGAAGAACCAGGGGCTGGTGTTATGGCATATGACCCAAAACCAAGGGGTTGTTCTTGACGGGCATGGCTTAGCTGTCTGGACATCAAAGATAACTGATCTTGTAAGAGCTTCATCTCAGCGGAAGTCTGAGTTCGATATGTGTTAAACTCAAATTCCTTAGCTATCGTGTGGTCCATCCTATCCTTAGTTTCAGATAGGGTAAAATCCCGCAACTGTTGCGTAAAATCAGCATAGTCTTGCAGTAAATCATAAGCCGCGGCCTGGGATGAAAAAAAAAATATACGCATTAGAAACATTACATGTCACCAACCATTTAATTAATATTCTCACCGGTGTGTAAAGTTCTTACATATGGTAGTTGTTGGGGAGGAGGAAGTGGAATATGATCACGGGAGCGTGGGATGTTGTGATTCATACGGTCACCCGCATATCCATAGGTTTCAACCTCCCAATCAACTGTCGTGACATATTTGTAGAGGTTCGTGACATGTCGCCAATATTCATAATAATGATCGTAATCCACGACACGGACGTATTCAGTACAATATCCGTGATCAACGATACTCATGTCATCATTCTCATCGGTACCATAGTTGGAAACTTCACTAGGGGGGTTTGCAGGAATACCCCATGTTGGGTTGTTTTGCCTCCAACAACGGTCTCCGAGATACATATTGCGCTTTAACCAACAAAATGAAAATAAATAAATACCAACCATGTTTCAACCATTCCGATGGGGCAAAGAGGTACTACAAGAAAAAATATTATTATACTTACAGTGCCGAGCCAGGAGAATGTGACCCGTTTTCCAGATAGTTCTATAGCCTTGCGACCAATTTCTTCTGGTATGTAGTTAACTGCAGATAGTCACGGTTGCCAAGTCACGGACTCAACAGATAAATGATTAAGTTTAGTCCTTGACTTCAAGATATCAATACCCTTCTTTCGAGGAGCGAACCACCTACGACATCTTGGCCATTCTTGTTCTGAAGCAGTCCTAGTCTTGTTGGGACGTAATATGCCTAGATATTCGTAGCCCCAAAACTACAACATAAATACATTCAAAATGATTAAACAAACTATGCAATTAAACTAAATATTTTTTTTGCTACTAAGTTCGTTTAAAAAATTACCTCCATAATTTGAAAAGGCCCAGATACTGATTTCTGTCCTCTAGAAGCCGATGCAAGACCAGAATATAATTTTGAGAATGCAGGACTACCCCAGTCGTACTGAGATACTTCATTTAAATTCTCAAACGCAGCCAACCATCCTGCATCAATGTATGTTTTTGCATTTGGGAAAAAGAAATTCCTCAGAACATACATATAGAACGCCCTAGAAACTCTATCAGCAAGGACAATATCATCGTTTGCCACGTTCAATGTAGCGACATCAAAGTAGGTGGTCAAAAACTTCAGAGTTATTGCATCTGAAACCCATTGTTGTGGAACACCTTCTCTTTTGCATACCGCATTATCTTTCAGTTCTGGAAAGATATTTGTACGGACATATTCGAATTTAAACTTTTTTGGTTCATAAGGAACCGGACTACCCACACCTATACTAAGCCCGGTCAACATAACCCAATCTAGTGGAGTGAACCCAAGCTCTCCAAAAGAAAAATGAAAAGTGTTGGTAGTATCCTAAAAACGCTCGATAATAAAATCAGTAAGAGCGTGAGATGAATCTACTATAGGTAGGGATAGTAATCTCCCCCAACCTCCCTTTTCTATAATATATTGGACTCTATTAGACTCCTTAGTAATTTTCTTGTAGACCTGTAAAACTGATCTAAGAGAACCACGGTGGTCAAACCTGAAATTGGCGTCCGAGGAATATGAAATATTTGTAGAAACATGTTCGTCCATGTCTTCCACAACGGTGTATTGTTCCAGCCCCGGAACATCTACCGACTCAGGCCCCATGGAATGCGCATCAAAATCCTCAGTGATTTTAGCCTTTTTATTATTGGTTTTCTTCGACCAACCCATCTCGAAACAACATTGGAAGACATCTGCCGAAACAAATGAAGGAACATTTTCAATATACCAAATCTATCACCACAGTGCAAAAATATTAAATATGAACTAAATAATTCCTTTGATTTGTACACAACATACAACATTCAACCAACTACAATTAAACAACAACAATTTCATATGATAGGTTCAATTTATCAAATTATCAACAAATTTTAAAACCTAATTCAAAACATGTACATAAACCCTAATTATATTCCCAATTTTAAAATGATAACACTAATTCAAATATCAATTATGGGTTTATAATATAGTAATTAAACAACATTTACAACTAATTTAACAAATAAATCATCTATATTTGAAAATCAAAACAATTAAATTTAAATTTGGTAGGGATTTAATTATATCTTGATTTTTCTTGTAGACCTGTATAAGCTTGGGGTGGAGGAATGGAACGAGATTATGGGTTCTCGTTTGGGGAAGAAATGACTGAAAAAAATGAGTGAAAGGGTAAGATATCGGGCGAGAGCTTTGGGTACAGAAGGCGGAGAGGATGAAGAATGTTTTTCGGCTTGTTCTAGGGTTTTAATCGGAGTTAAATAGAGAATCGAGAGGCTAGGGGCTCGCCTACTCAAGAAAGCGAAATCTTACACTCTCGCCCGTATAACCTAATACACGGTGGTTTCGCACGCTTAACAAGCGAGATGCTGGGACTCCATATACCCTAACGAAATCTTAAGCTTTTGCCAGATGATCGGGCGGGGTCCTAGGGCCTCGTCTGGTTTGTTTTTTTTTTAAGCGACAGATTAGGAGCTCGCTTGTGCCAGGCGGAAGGATAGGATGTCGTCCGTGTTTTCAAGCGGGATGCTAACCTCTCGCTCATCTCCAGGCGCTTTCTTAGTCCCTCGCTTGACTATCCACCGTTGTGAGAACACCTGATCATCGATCAAAATTTTTGCTTTTTGGTCGTTAGTCTGGTCTTTCCATTGTGGTTGCCCTAAGGACTTGTGACATAAGGTATCTCTTTCATGGTTTAACACTCAAGTAGAAATCAATCTCCAATTAAACTACCTATAAATACGAGACTGAATAATGTGATATCCGTCGTTTTTTGTTCTTCTTTTTTAGTGTATAAGTTTAACTCTTTTGAATAGTGAGGGTAGGGGACCTTTGACATCCCTTGATCTCTATCAAAGGTAACACAAGGCATACGAATTTCTATGTAGTTCTATACTAGAAAATGAAGAGCCGTATGTTGATGGCTCCAAAGAGAGAAGAAAGATGACTCATTTTGTATGTTATTTTTTTGTTGATGATGGATTTTTGACAAGGGAGAAAATTGTAATACTGCTTTTCTCTAGACTGAAGAAGCACAAAATGAATATGATAATTTATGACAAGCATCAGAATTATGAATATTACTTTTATCACATATTCTACACGAACATCGAGAAGGGATATTCAGCTCGTGGCCGAATAAGCCCTGTAGATTTTTCGCATATATATATGCAACGAAAAATTTAGAGTTATATTCAACTAAACCCTTGTTACTCCATGTGCATATATACGAACTATTTGTATAAGATAGAATACACTGATATACAAAATTACAAACATTCATAATAGAGGCTAAGCCATTCAGAATAAAACGTTAATTAGATGCATGCCACCTAATTGCAGAGTCGCATCAAGCATAATTTCAAGTTGCAAACTTCCACGGATGAATCTCTTGAAAATGTTATGTATACGCTGCATAAAAATAAGTATAAAGTGCTAAAAAAATCTCGTACAATTGAGAAACTCTAAACAAGCCATAAATATGGCCACGACATTAATAAATATCAAAGCTAGTGGTGCATAGCCAATAATTATGGAACTAGCAAATGCTAGCATGGGTGAACCATAGTCACACTCTCAATACCAATAAGTAGCACGCGCATGCGCCAAAAAGCCAAAAAAATCCAAAAAAAAAAGTCAAAGAAAAAAATAACAAAGCGCGCGTCAAACAGGCCATAGCGCCATCAGTGCTGGACTAGCTCCAGCACTAACGAGTTAGCTCTGTGATTTCTCTCAATAGTTCTGCAACTCTGCATAAAATTCAACGCAGAGAATTCCTTCAACTTTCTTTTTTCCCTCCCCTAAGATCAACCCATTTCCTTTCATCGTGAACGAAGCAGGGCGGAACGGCTATTATCGTGGTTTAGGATTTCCATGTATGATTTTGATTTCCGAATCTAAATAAAGTACTTCTACAGTACATTGTTTTTCCTAGAATCAATTTTTAGGTACAAACAATTGGCGACCACAGTGGGAGATCAATCTCTTGGTCACAAATCCAATTTTTTTTAATCATCTGAAAATCAATTTTTTAATCACTCAAAAAGTGGTAGATCTTAGATAAGGTTAAGCAAAAAATCCCAATTCAGGTTTAAAACCCACTTCGAATGATAGTAAAACCAATGGTGGAGTTCCAGAAATTACTCCTCAAAATATCACCACTAAAACACCAAAACTCATCTTCATACCACTGAAAGCGCCAAAAATAAGGAGCAGGCGCCACCTACCATGGCTGATTTGATGAAGCGGCAAGATACCTTGGCTGAAACTCAAATAGACATGGGCACTACCCAGAAAGAGGTTCTTACTTTTTTTAAAACTTGAACGGAGCAGTTATCACCATAGCAATGCCGTCGCCAAATAGAGAAAACTAAGAACACAACTACCGGCGGCGCCAACATATCGAGAGCCAACGCTCAGGAAAATGACGAGGTACGTATTATCACTAATCGCGTACCAGAGAAAAATCAACCTTAATAAAAATTCTTCACTCATAAAGATCTGGAAAAGCTCCTGCGAAATCGTGGAAAGGAAGATTCATCCTCATTCCACCAGCATCAACCCCCTTACCCAACTGAAATCCAAAGGATTGCGCTTCCAAACGGGTATTCGTCTCCCCATTCTCATTGTATGATGGTACCGGGAATGCTCGAGAAAATGATTCTCAATTCTTGGAATCATTAGGAGTGCATGAATATAACCAAGTGTTGCGGCTCAAGGAGTTTTCCAAATATCTTAATGGAAGAGCTCACACCTGGTATAACAATCTCGCCCCCAACAGCATCTCCAGTTGGTCTCAGATGGTTAATGTTTTTTGCAAAATTATTTCTTCATCTCTGAGTAAATCACTCTCTCGGATCTCGGAAGGATGTTCCAAGGGAACAACGAGCACCCCAACGAATACATAAAGAGGTTCAGAATACAAGCTCTCGACTGCCATGACCAGAATGTAACTGAAAAACAATTGGTGAAGCTATGTATTAATGGTATGATTCCTGTTTATCATGTTTTATTAGAAAATTTATGATTTCAAACATTCTTTGAGCTACACGAAGCCTCCAAAAGATCGGCAACAACCTCCCTATCATTGTTTGAAAGAGAAAGGCCCGCCAAAGAAGAAATCCATGGAGACATTTGTGGAAGTAGACGCCTGGTGAACAAACAATATTTTACCTAATACTCCATAGGTGTTGTTACTGAGTAATGAGGCAAAAGGAATGAAGTTATTCAATCAACGTCACAGACTAAGCGCGCCGCATCGACTCCAGCAACATCCTCAGAATCAACTCAAGGACCAGGCTCGGCCGAGACTTCGCGTCAGTCAAGACAAACCAAGAAGGATCTGAAAATCCCAGATTTCCCCTTTCCTATGGAGGAAGTCCTCGAACTAATAGAATTATGGGTGTAAAGCGGAGTTATCAAGTTACCACATGTGCGACATCCGCCCACCGAAGAGGACATGTCCAATACGAAATATTGTCACTTCCACATATTCATCAACCATCCCACCAGTGAGTGCAATGGCTTAAGGCGTATCTTCAAAGAAAAAATCGACTCAGGAGAAATATGCCTGGGACCGAAAGAGTCCACAGATATCCTCTCTCAGTCAGAAACTTCACTGTCTCTAGAGACTCAGTCAACAAATAATTTCAATCCATGATAAAGCGCATATGTGAACTGCTTTACTTAACAAAGGCACAACGAAAAGATATTTTCACAACCCTCAATCGTGTTGTATCGGGTAAGCGTCTACTCTTTGATGAAAGTGATACTGCATATCCTAAGTCCGCTTCAGATATGGTCATCCAACATAATAAGAAGTCTAGCTAAGGACTTCTCACCACTGTTTGCCTCAAGGATACTGAGTTCGAGCGTACACTAATCGATGCAGACACTGACGTCAATATCATCACTATCAAGACTTTGAAGGCTGCAGGGAGTTTCAGGCACGAAGCTACACACTCGCCAACTGTAATCAAGAATTCTGAAGGAAAGTCCAGGAGTACCTACGGCTACGTCATTCTTGAAGTGAAAACAGGTGATATCTAAACACATGCCAAGTTTTACATTGTCAAAGAGGACCCGAGTTATGACATGATTCTAGGAAGTCTGTAGATCCGTAGCAACAAGATAGAAGCAAGTTCATCTCCTTTACCGGCGCCCACACCTCCGAGACTTTCCAACAAGCCGACAAATCCCGAAGATTCTTTGTCAGACGAGTTTCGACACACAATGAATCTGGATGTGAAGCAGTTGCCAGAAGAGGACATGGCATCATATGTTCGAAGGTTTCGCAAACAAGTAAGTCACATCCAACCATTTCATTTGCAACCAGCAATCCCACATCCCATCAAATCTTGGGGACTTGACCTGGATATCAACCCTACTCTGACTCGGCGATGTGAATAGGAAGATGATTCTTTTCAAAATTTTATCAAATGGGTATGGATTGTCTCTACCGGAAATAAGGAAATTAATAACCCGGTTATTCAGAAGACATGTTCTAAAGTTGAGGGGCTTTAACCCAATGCCTTCTATGTCAGAGATATGGTGAAAAAGATAACAACCTCTCCTGAAGAAGAGTCATATCTCATCACCGAAATCTTAATCGGCGGTTACTACAAGCTTATCAATACTAACAATCCAGAAGAGGTGGTCATACATGGTAAGTGGTTGACGGCTCACAACGCCTAAAGCATCCTGCCACCATCACGTTTTATTTCCATGTTCTACACAATATTTGTAATTCCTCCAAATGTTTGCAATATCTTGCAATCATACTTAAGATTTCAATTTATTAAACCAAGAAAAGTATTATTTATTTTAAATTATATATATATATATCCTTGCAAATTATTCAGAAATCTCTATCTACTCAAAAATCCCAGAATAAAACCACAAAAAGCCATATGTTTCAAAACCTATGAAAACATAAGAGAAACCTAGAAAAATTCCTTGAAGACTGTCTCAGTACCTTCAGTGTATGTGTCTCAGTACCTTCAGTGTATGCATTCTTCATCTCTCAAGCACTCCATTCGTGAGTCTCAACTCCCGAGAAATTCTATCAAGTTCACTTTCAGCCTTGGCAATCGTCTCCAAGCTATAGGATACACATTTCTCCTGTAAATACTTTTCAATAGATTCTAAATGGCGACGAAGCCATGTAACATTAAGATTGGCCCTTTCGGGCTCCTGAAGAGCATATTTCCAGTCTAGAAGCACTATCTAAAAGATTTCTCTGCGAGGAAGAGAAATCACCCCATTCACAGTTGGCAGCAAAACAGACACATCTTTCTCCAGAGTATGGTAATTTTTGGGATTACCTATGAAGAAATTGCCATATTTCCTCCATATTTTGGTATATAGCTCAGCGCAGGCAGACGGGACGGTGAAGCCTCCAATATGCGTGTAGTCGAGTCGAGCCCTATCAAACCTAAAGTCAAAGCTAACTCCAGCATTCGGGTACTCAGACGAAGCAGTCTCCATCACATCAGCATCTTGTACAACAATACCACTCGGAGTGCTTTCTCCAATAGACGCATTAGGAGGAACCTGTTCAGGATACTGGGTAAGATAAGACACATCACAAACAGTATAATTTATGAAAAATTGTAAAGTAAACTTACCTGAAGCCGCGACAAGTCATCAGAAGAAGAAGGCATTTCATAATACGACTTGACACAAAGTTATCCGTCTTCATCTCCCGAATCTTTAATTTCTTCAGTTTGGAACGATTCTTCAGGTCCATGGTCATCTCGACCTTTTTCCTCAGTACTTCCAACCACAGCAGTACTTCTGGATACTAGAATATCAGTACTTCTGGTCATCTAAGAATGGAGATTACTCATAAGAATCAGAATTCATTAAGTTCAGCTAGACGAATTTTTTTTGCAACTCAAAAATTTTCAAAAGAGACTCCACTTACAACATAAGGAGCTGAGTATCCAATAACAGCTGGGCTACCAAACTTGAAAGGTTTAACACTCGAGTCACCCTGACGAGTTACACTCCCAAACTGCATAAAGATACTTTTCAAGAGAATATATAGATTTATTTCATACATAAAGGAAGAGTAAAAGAAGACGCAAGGCGCTTACCTTCTTCCAAGGAAGGTCTCCACTTCCAGGTATTACTACCCATGGTCTTTTGTCACGAGACTGAGGAGTGATGCTCGCCACAATACCATATGCAAAGTTTTTTGGGAACCACTGCAAGAAACGAATCATACATCCAATCGTTGAATAAAAGAAAATGATTAAGCAGAGAATGATTTCAAATACTTGTGTCAAGTTATAGATCGAATCGCGTCTCGAAGTAATTTTCAAGTTTGGCCGATCTACTAACTCCTTCTCGGAAGGCTCACCACGTACCTCAAAAGGATCACTAAACATGAATTCCTTAAGAAGGGTAAGTTGTGTGTTCCAAAAACTGGGGTATTCATTTGTGACACATCCTTTTCTATCGGCCTGGAAGAAAGAAATACTTCGACCAGAAATGTTGTGGGAACCCTCAGATCGCTACAACCCGTCTATAAAAGGCGCCTAGGTATGTAATTGAGGAAAATACTGATCAAATCCCATTTGTCGAGCTGTCATATCAATATTATAACCCTGCATAAGATACTCGTCGGAACGAATATCAAGAATATATCCTGGAGAGCAACTATTCACAAAGTGGCCTTTCCAGCTGTAGTAATATTACCTTCATCACTCGGGCCAGAACGTAGAATAATACCAGAGCTCTCAGCAAAATAATCCGGTGGAATCACGTGTGGAAGCCTCGAACCCCAAGGTCTGAAATTTACCTTTTTGTCGTTATCCATTAAGTTAACAAGACTAAAAAATGAAGGTTTCTTCTTACTCCAACGAAGTATTCTAGCATACTTTATTTCTGTCCTTGGGAAAGAGGGTTTGGTCTTCGGCATATATTCAGGAAAATGTTTCCATAGCCAGGCTTGCATAAACATAATAGAGATAAAAGATTCCACCTTGGCATAGCCATTGGAAATTTTCATATCACGGATAAAAGAATCCAAATAAGAGTATAAAGAGCCTAGAAACAAGTTACCAAGATGAAGAGTCTTTCCACCAGCGAGCACAACAACAAGCGGAACAAATCCAGACTTCAATTAACCTCTAGGGGAATCTTCGAACACATCTCTGAAAATCCAAAGTATAAGGAATGCCGTAATGCACAAAGGATTTTCAATAGCACTTGTACTTATGTTTCACCAGCAATCAATCCAAGCTGAATAATTATTGTTATTGCAACGGTTAGACTTCGTAGATCCTATATCTTCTGAATAAGGATGACACCATTTTTCTTCTCCTCGTCAGACCATTCAAGTGGAATACTACCAACAATGGGCAGTTGCTTCATAACTGCCACGTCCAACAAAGTGATGGTTAATCCACCCCAGGCGCATACTGTTGAATGGACTGGACCACACCAACGAGAAGCAAATGCAAGCATACCTTTTGTATCCTTATTAAGCCTCAAAGTCTCATACACTCGCACAACATGGAGTATCTTGGCATTTTCTAGAACCAGCTTCACTTGAGGATTCTCCAACATAAATTTAGACCATTCTGTCCATTCAGGTAAAAGGATCTGGAACGTCTTAAAATCAACAAATGAAGGCATGTGCTTTCTTCTCTGCAAACAACACCTAACAACAGCTTGCGGATAAATACTCTGAAGCTGAGGACGACTATTGATGTTCGGAATAAAATTGCCAACATAACCAGGGCTAGCAGCCATTGCAAAAAAACACTACTAAAGAACTCATCATGAATACTGGGCACATCATCTAGAAAAATCACATCAAAATTTTCGCTTCCATCATGACTAGAAGCAGTGGTAACATTCTCCTCCTGATTGATAGACATCTACAATGGGTTCGAATAATATTTACGTCCACAACTGGACAATCATGCGCAAGATATGGTTCTGTTTTATGCAAATACATACTTATATGTATAAAGTAAATCCGACATCAAGGAAAATTTCTACAAACTCTAGCATACCTGGTTAAATCTCAACAACGCTACAATGAAGCCAATGAAGAATTATTACAATCAGAAACAACAATTTTAGAATTGGAGTTTACCTGCAAGAGGGAATCATTACCTAGTCGGTAGCATGCTTATGCAATCAAACAAGCAAAGGCAACTGGGATAGTGAATTTAATGAAGTTAGTACTCATGTAGAAAATATGAGTATTTACTCATGTAAAAAAAAACTTTTGCATGAACGAGCATTCACGTCAAAAAAAAATATACGTGAAACATAACTCGCGTAAAAAAAATACAAAAATAAGAAAAATCCTGGTCGGTGTCGGAAACCGGTAGGAAGTCCCCGGCGGTGACTGGCCGGTGGCGTCGACGGGAGAAGAGCTGATGCTGCTGGACGGAAAGAGGTTGGAGGCACTCAAAGAGATGGGAGGCGCTGGAATTAGTGAGAGAAAATAAAAAAAAAATAATAAGGGTCTACTCCCTTTTATAGTGATTGATTTCCAAATTTATGTCAAACAAGGATTTCCTAATTGAAACCATGCCCCCTTGCTGCACACGGGTCAACTTTGGTATCTCCACTATATAAATCAGCCACGCCTCGCTAATTTATGCCCCCCAGACGATTATATATCATCTCACAGGCACTACTACATCAACTAGTACTTCGTCAATAATTATTCGACATCATCATAGCGTTATCAAATAAAGACATTTGGTAATTTTTCGACAAACTAAAATTTGTTGATTTATTTTATGACGGTAAAATAATAAAAAATCACCATCTAGTACTTACCACAAAACACATTATCGTTCCGCGCTAAGCAGGGGACTTCATGTTGATGGTAGATTTTTGACAAGGTAGAAAATTATAATACTGCTTTTCGCTAGACTTCAGAAGCACAAAATGAATATGCATAATTTTTGACAAGCATCAGAATTATGAATATTATTTTTATCCCATATTCTGCAAGAAAATCGAGAAGGGATATTCATCTCTTGGACGAATAAGCCCTGTAGATATTCGCATATCTATATATATATATATATATACATCGTAAAATTTAGAGTTATATTCAACTAAATCCTCGTTATTTCATGTGCATATATGCGAACTATTTGTATAAGACATAATACACTGATTATACAAAATTACAAACATTTAGAATAGAGGCTAAGCCATATCAGAATAAAAACGCTAATTGGGTGCATACACCTAATTGAAGAGTCGCATCAAGCATAATTTCAAGTTGCAAACTTCCACGGATGAATCTCTTGAAAATGTTCTGTATGCACTGCATAAAAATAAGCATAAACTGCTAAAAGAATCTCGTACGATTGAGAACCTCTAAACAAGCCATCAATATGTCCACGACATTAATAAATATCAAAGCTAGTGGTGCATAACCAATAATCATGGCACTAGCAAGTGCTAGCCTGGGTGAACCCTAGTCATACTCTCAATACAATAAGTAGCACACGCATGTGCCAAAAAGCCAGATACATCCATAAAAAGTCAAAAAAAAAAACGTGCGTCAAACATGTCATAGCGCCGTCAGTGCTGGACTAGCTCTAGCGCTAACGAGTTAGCGCTGGCCAACAACGTTAGCGCTGTACTATCCCCAGCACTAACTCTTTAGCGTTGGCCAACAACGTTAATGCTGCACTAGCCTCAACGCTCACTTGTTAGCGCTGGCCAACGACGCTAGTGCTGCACTAGCCCCATCACTAACTTGTTAGCCCTGGCCTTCTCCCCAGCACCATTGCTGGAATTTCCTTCTTTTGCGGTGCTAACTTTGCTAGGCCTTTCTAGTAAAGTCGTGGTTAGTGTTATCGCCATCCTGAGTTCATGACTCCACCAACTCCTACGAGAAATCGAATCATGTTACATGGGGGGATAACTCATGTGGTTTTTGTCTAGCGGTTATAGCAACATGTGGCGTGGTAACACCCCATGATCTGGAAGTTACAAGGTAGTGGTAAAGCTGGATTAGTTATCGGGATAATAGAATCGTGGTTTTCCAGAAACTTCCAGGCATAATGGACGGTTATACCATTATCCCCACGACTTCCACCTTTTCATCTCTTTACTACTTCCACTACTTTACAAGTAAAATATACGTGTGTTCCAAAATTATTATAAATAGGCTCCTTAGCCTATTTCAAAATCACAACAGGCTTAGAATTCTCATAAGCTCTGTGATTTCTCTCAACAGGCTACTTTAGTTCTGCAACTCTACATACAATTCAACACACAGAATTCCTTCAACTTTATTTTCTTCCCTCCCCTAAGATCAACCCATTTCCTCTCATCGTGACCGAAGCAAGGCGGAACAGCTACTATCCTGGTTTAGGCCTGCTCTGTACGATTTTGATTTCCGAATCAAAATAAAATACTTCTACAGTACATTGTTTTGCCTAGAATCAAGTTTTAGGTACTAACATTTTTAGATTATATTCCCTTTAGTGGTTGTAAATGTAATGTTTACATTTTTTTTCAGTTTCGTATGGGAGATCCATGTTCTTAGCAGTGTAAATTTATGATCAGCATAGAAGTAAGAGTGTTAAATTTCAAGTTGATTGTAGTTCTCATGGTATTGGAGTGCATTGTTGTTTATTGTGCTCATGACAAACAAACATTCATTTGACATTCATTTTGTGAGCGTAGAAGATGCTGCAATCCGGCACTACAATTCATTTCTCAATAGGCTTTTTCTTTATCAATTTTCTACTAAATAACTAGCTGGTGATTATTGAAGAAATGCAAAATCTTGAGCAAAAATAGATTTATTTAACTGAATTACGATGCTTCATATAAGAAGTCATGCCATGGGGTCTGCCTTTGTCTTTTCGCAAACCAATAGACAATTGCTCTATTACAGCAATAATAAATGGATTCAATTCGGCTCCATGGATCATTTCAAAGGATATTGCATCAGGAAAACACATGTTGAAGCATGAAATAGTGATTATGATGAATTTACCAAGCAAAATCGCCATCGATTTACGTTGTTAACGGAAATGAGCAATAGACCCAACATTTGATGGGATTAAAATTTCCTAAAGCAGCACCTTTTGTAGCAAAATATCTTTTTAGTACTGGTGAATCATTTGAGAAAGAAAACTACAAAATAAGAAAATCAACATTGTTGTGTGGTACAATATCAAAATCCCAGATAACCTGTCCCCGATTCTACTCTTTCATCAAGTAGTTTATGCCTTTCCAAAATCTTTAATGTACTACCACCAGTAAAATGTACACAAAAAAAGAAGACTCCAAAGTAAGATTCTAAAAAAATAGCTTCCCTATTTGATACTCGCTTTTCTATATGGTAATGAACAACAATAAAAACGTTGAATGTGGCATTATAAGGATGGGCATCCTTCACTGTCCCTACATGTTGCTCAGTACCACCACCTTGTTTCATAAATCCTACTCCTCCCCCACGAACAAACCAACCTAATACCAATCTCACTTCTTAATTTTTTTCAACGTCATTCTTTAGTAGTTCTTCCAACCTTGGTCTGTTATACTCCACTAATCACACTGAGTCCAATTCCAACACCATGGTATCATAGAAATAAGAAACATGCACTTAGTTGTCAGAAAACATAAATGCATCAATAGGAAAACAAAGGCATATAAATGTTACTAACTTGTAAAAACAAGATAAATACCAAATTTAGCATCAGATATTGCATCAACCACATCACTTAAATGAGTAACTAGTCCTAATCACTACAAAATCAGTATGGTGAAAAATCAGCTACGCAACTTGTGATAATTACAAGGATCAAAGGTTATAATAATTGCAATTATCACACGTTATTATCTCCCTGAAAAATCTATTTTTCTCAATTTTTTTGTGAAGAATCACAATTATCACCAGATCATTGAAAACCTTAGTTTTTACAGTTTCGTGATAATTACAAATTTCACACGGATGATAAAAGAATCTTTCACTCAAAAATAAGATGAAAAAATAAAATATCATAGGAACTATGCCTGCATATTAACATTGAAACACACAAAAGTTATGAATGGGAATCGAACATCAAATCCACGGTTTAAGATAAAACTACATTTACATGATAATATATATGAATAAAATAAGGTAAAACGGTTAGATGAAATTACTTTTGAAAGCACACCATGTCCATGTGTATGAACTTCAAATTTTAATGAATATCAATCAATATTTTTCTTTATTTTACAAAAAGAAAAGATGCAAAAAAAAAAAATAACAACCAATTAGACGAATCTTGCTAAAACACAGATAAGTGGTATTGTATTAGTGGTTGTGGGTTCGACTTGCTGATAGTTAGTTCTTGAGTCATCATATGCATCAGATGTATCAGGACCTCCAACAAGTGCACCTTCCAAAACATTTGGATTTGGTCAAAACCTCCCTTACAAGTCACTGGTGTAGTATCATTTAGGTCCTCTTTCTATGTCAGTTATATGGTGATTCGTATGCAACAAAGATGGATAAAAGGTATGTTTAGAAGTAAAAAATACATGTGAATTGACAAATTCGATAAGTTCATCAGGAGTCACCCGATGGGAAATTGAGATTGGACTCTGCGAACGTTAAATAGTTGGAATAAACAGTGGTGATAAACATGCGTTTCTTATTGATGTATACATCTCTCACATTAAACAAAAATATATATTTTTTGAACGGTCACAGTAAATCTCGGATCTAAACTAAAGGAAACTAGTATTTAACCAAAACTATTTTTGGTTGAATGTTGACCATAAATCTAGGATCTAATTTAAAAGAGGAAAAAAAGGAAATACGATTTGATTTTTATAGGTTTCTATTAATGAACCGTAATGCATAAGGGTAATATGGTACTGTCAAAAATCTTAAAATGTAAAGAAGATCTTAAAAAAGTCATCTCAGCTGTTATCTTATATTTTGGACTACAGATATAAACATACTTAATTATGGGTTTGTTATAGAGAGAGAGTGGATATTTGGGTTCCTGAGATATTAATTGATGGGTGAATTATGTATTAATACAGAGAACATGTGACGAAGGAGAAAAAAAATTTTAGAAAAAATAAAATACAACTCTCCAAAATCTTTCGACCACTACCAGCTTATTTAGTAGATACTCGAACTTCTACTCCAAATAACCACCACTTCAGTTCACCATTGAGTCCAGTGTAGGAAATATGGCCTTGAGTTGGCCACTCAAGCCTATTTCCAAAATGAATTGAAATTGGGTGTTAACTAAAAAAAAGGTTTAGTTTGTGAAGCAGGATTGAAAAAATGGTTATATTCAAATTAATTGTGAAACAATTGCAACCTTACTGAACAGGTGCAAACAAGATTAGCAATAATCTTTGGATGGTTAACTGACATGATCTAACATTTTAGATCAAACCTTAAATTTGAATAATAATTGAATGTCATCCAACGGTTGAGATTGAATAAATCATAACTGTCGCTTCTATTCAATCTGTTTAAAACCCATTTCATTTATCCCATTAGAACACAGAAGAAGAATACAATAGTTATACAAGAAATATAAATAAAAAACTAGAATATATTTGTTGTGGAGAGTTGTTGCTACAATTGTTGCATTTGCCATTTTGAAGATATTCTAGTGCTGGTTATCTTCAAAGTCATTGTTGTATCTTAGTAAGCATTCATCAATCTTCATATTAGCACCCGTGTATGGGATGCAAATGCTTTAAGGAAAGAGGACCATCTCACCTCAATGAAATCGTTTTAGGTTTGATTTGATGTCTACTTTAATGGGTTTTCGTTAGTTATCATTTATATCATCCTATTTTGTGTTTAATCTATGTTTGGTTAAGTTTAATTTTTCATGTTCAGTGAAAACATATTTGGCGTACCAACTATTTTTTATTTTGCCAATAGAACATATCTTGTTAATATATGATTTGAAACTTGTTGTTGTTGGAAATTTACATTCAGTACATTATTTCCAACAATCTTAATGCATTTGATACATTGGGTTATAATCAATTTAGTGGAGTTGTTACTGAATCATTGTCTTGTTGTAGAAACATGACGAATGACGACAACAGCAGCACCAACCATGTGAATAGGTCTAACATGGTTCCTGGTTCTTCCTCAAGTGGTGGTCCTTCTCATAATCCTCATAATCCCCACCATGCTAAAAAAAACCAAAAGTTTAATGGGTTCGATTTTAAAAGATGGCAAGCCAAAATGTTGTTTTACCTTACAACTTTTGGTTTGGCCAAGTATTTGGAAGAGGATCCTCTTATGCTTCAAAAGGATGATGATGCTCGACAAGTATCCGTTGTAGAGGCCTGAAAACACTCGGAATTTCTTTGAAAGAACTATATTCTCAACTCTTTAGAAGACTCTATATATGGTGTTTACCATCCACTGCAAACGGCTAAGGAAATTTGGGACTCACTTGAACAGAAATATAAGGAGTCTGCCGGGATTGCAACGAAGTTCTTAGACTTCAAGATGGTTGATGGAAAATCTTTCATGAGCCAAGTACAGGAATTTCAAATCATTCTTCATGAATTGAAGGCAGAATTGATGACTTTGAGTGAGACTTTCCAAGTTCCAGTCTTGATTGAAAAGCTTCCTCCTTCATGGAAAGAGTTTAAGAATCATCTTAAACACAAGAACAAAGAAATGAAGTCGGAGAATTTAATTTTCAAATTGCAAGTTGAAGAAAAGAGTAAAAATACAGAGAAGAAAGTTGAGAAAATTTCTGAAAGTTTCAAAGTGAACACGGTTGAGGAGGGAAATAATAGTAAGAAAAGGAAAAGGAAGAACAACGACCAACAAAAGCAAAGAAAAGAAAAAGACTTTTGCTGGTGAGTGCTATACTTGTGGGAAAATGGGGCATTATGCTCGAGACTTATTTTCTAAGAATAACAAGGCAAAGAGGAAGAAAATGAAAAAGACTCAAGCAACAGAAGATGAACAAGAGATCAATATGGTCGCAATGCTTACTGAAATTTTTCAGAACTTGGATCGCAAAGGTTTATGTTGTTTCTTTGGTATGCAATCCAAATGAATGGTAGGTTGATACCGGTGCCACCATACATGTATGTTCCGACCAGAATTGTTTCACCACCCATACAGAGACTAAGAATGCAGAGCCGGTGTATATGAGCAATGCTCTGACGCCAGAAGTTAAAAGTATAGGAACAGTGGTGGTAAAGTTCACTTTTGGGAAGAAACTTACTTTGACTAATATACTTCATGTCCCTGACATTAAGAAAAATTTAATTTCTGGTCGTTTGCTTGTTATAAATGGATTCAAACTAGTATTTGAATCAAACCACAAGAGTGGATTGTATTTGGGTAAGGGCTATATGACTACAGGTCTGTTCAAAGCCAATGTAATAACTATTATGCCGAAAATAAATAAAGTCGCTTCTTCTGCGTATCTTGTTGACACATTTTCTATTTGGCATGAAAGGTTAGGCCATGTTAATTATGATTCTCTAAGAAAACTTATGGGAATAGAACTATTACCCAAGTTTGAAATAGACTCAACTTCAAGATGTGAAGTCTGTATAGATTCTAAATTTACTAAACCTCCATATAATCCAGTTTACAGGGACACAAAACCAATAGATTTAGTTTACAGAGACTTGTGTGACTTGAAAATGGTTCAGACTAAAGGTAGGAAAAATTACTTCATAACTTTTGTTGATGACAGTACTAGTATTTTCATATTTATTTATGGAACACCTCTAATAGAGGGACAAATATTTAATTTTGAGAGAACTTAAGGATGAGGCACTTGAAAAATTTGAACTCTATAAAAATAAAGTTGAAACTCAACTGAAGATTAAAGTTTTAAAGAGCGACAGAGGAGGAGAGTATGTGGTACCATTTGAAGAACTTTGTCAGAAATGTGGTATAATCCACCAGGTAACACCACCATACTCTCCGGGATCAAACGGTATCGCAGAGCGAAAGAACCTATAGTTAAAGAGATGATAAATGCACTCTTAATCAATGCCGGAGCAACCGACAACTTGTGGGGGAAGTTTTACAAACAACAAACTATATTCTTAATAAGTCACCCACAAGAAGAAAAACAAAACTCCTTATGAGTTGTGGAAAGGAAGGAAACCTTCCTATAACTACATCAAAGTGTGGGGGTGTTTGGCGAAAGTGGAAGTGCCTCCTCCTAAACATGTTAAAATAGGACTGAAAACAGTTGATTGTGTCTTCATAGGGTATCCAAAACATAGCAGCGCATACAAATTTCTTGTTTACAATTCTAACATAGAAGACATACATGTAAACACCATTATGGAGTCGAGGGATGCAGTATTCTTTGAAAACTTGTTTCCTTGGAAACTAGAGAGTAGTATAAATCATTTAAAAGAGAAAGATAATAGAGGAACAGGAAAAGGGTGATATAAGCACCTCAGAATTACCTGTAGAAGAAGTATAGGAAATATTCCAGGAGCAAAGAAGAAGTAAAAGAACAAAAATCGCTAAAAATTTTACAAGCAATGTCTGCTCTGGAAGCACCATTCTGGAAAAAGGCGGCGGATAACGAAGTACATTCAATTATAAAAAATCACACTTGGGAGATAGTTGATTTTCCTTCGGGTTTTAAACATTTAGGTTGCAAATGGGTTTTTAAACAAAAATTGAAAACCGATGGAACTATCGACGAGTATAAAGCCAGATTATTAGTTAAAGTTTTTAAACAAAAAGAAGGTTTAGATTATTATGACACCTATTCTCCGGTGTCTAGAATAACATATATACGAATGCTCATAGAAATATCACCATTGTATAATCTATAAATACATCAAATGGATGTAAGGACTTCCTTCTTGAATGGAGAGTTGGAAGAAAAAATATACATGGAACAACCAGAAAGATTTGTTGTACCTAGCAAAGAAAATAAAGTGTGTAAATTGGTTAGGTCTCTTTATGGATTAAAGCAAGCACCTCAGCAATGGCATGAAAAGTTCGAAAAAATTATATTATCGAATGGGTTCAAGTCTAATGAGTGTGAAAAATGTGTTTACACCAAAACTACTTCTGTAGGAATTGTGATAATATGTTTATATGTAGAAGATATGCTTATAATGGGTGACAACCCAGAAATCATTAAGTCTACAAAAAGAATGTTGTCTAAAAATTTTGATATGAAAGATTTAGGCATAGCAGATGTCATCCTAGGAATTAAAATTTCTAGAACCGAAGATGGGATAAAATTATCTCAAGAGCATTATGCTGAGAAAATTTTAGAATGTTTCCACCATGATGACAGAGTGGCTAGAATACCATTAGATCTAAGTATCCATCTTAAAAAGAATTTGGGTAAATGAGAGGATCAATTGGAATACTCTCGAGTTATTGGAAGTTTGATGTATCTAATGAGTTGTACTGGGCCAGACATAGCATGTGTAGTGGAAAAGTTAAGACGGTTTACAGGTAACCCTAACAAAACTCACTGGAAGGACATAGTAAGAGTCTTAAGATATTTAATAAACATCAAGAAATATGGTTTGCATTATAAAACATATTCAATTGTTGTGGAGGGATTTGTTGATGCAAACTGGATCTCAGATACCAATGGCACCAAAGCTACTAATGGTTATGTATTTACTATGGGCGTGGCAGCAATATCTTGGAAATCATGAAAGAGAACGTTGATTGCTAGATCAACTATGGATGCTGAATTCATTCCTTTAGGTAAAGCAGTAGAAGAAGCTGAGTGGCTTAAGAATTTCCTTGAAGATATACTAATATGGCCCAAACATGTGCCTCCGACAACTGTACATTGTGACAATCAATCATCTATTACAAAAGCACATATTAAGATGTATAATGGTAAGTCTCGACATATTTGTCAAAGACATGAAACCATTAAGCAATTACTCTGAAATGGAGTTATAGCCGTAAACTATATACGATCAAGGGATAATCTAGCGGATCCGTTTACAAAAGGGTTATCTAGAGATCTGGTAATTGTATCATCAAGGGGAATGGAATTATTTCCAACAAATATAGAGTAGTATTTACACCGGGAACCCAACCTAGCGATTGGAGATCCAAGGGTTATCTAGGTTCAAAAGGGACAACCAAGTTGTAAATTTATACTCGCCGGAAAAACTGAGAGAAATTTCTCTTTCCCATTTCTATGATGAAACAGTGTTAACTGTCATGTGAGAGGTTAACATTTTATTTTAATGATTCTTATAGCTTAGTTCTACTAAGAAAAGTATGGCAGGATACTTTCAAATAGGAGATCACCTTTATGAGTGTGAAGTGCGGCCACTTCTATGATAACTATAAGGCTATGTTAATCTAGAGCACCCATGAATACCAAGTTTGTTCAGGGCCGAAATGAACACAACCGAGAATCAACAATATAAGGAAATAAACTGTGTAATATCTATTACATCGGTTTACATTATACAGTTGCCAGTTCAAGACATCGCGTTCACTGAAGAACTAGTAAACTCGGTAGATATTCACTTAGGAAAATTCAAAGACACAAGTTATCTATCCCCATGCAATGATGTTCCGCGCACAACGTTTAGTGTTTGTAATAGAGTTTAAGGTATCATTCTGCATTTCTATACAATTCATTCATGTGGAGGATTGTAGGAAATATGGCCTTGATTTGGCCACTAAGCCTATTTCCAAAGTGAATTGAAATTGGGTGTTAACTAAACAAAATATTTAGTTTGTGAAATAGGATTGAAAAGAATGGTTATTATTCAAATTAACTGTGAAACAATTGCAACCTTACGGAACAGTGCAAACAAGATTAGCAATAATCTTTGGATGGTTAACTGACATGATCTAACAGTTTAGATCAAACCTTAAATTTAAATAATAATTGAATATCATTCAACGCTCGAGATTGAAAAAATCTTAATCGTCGCTTCTATTCAATCTGTTTGAAACCTACTTCATTTCTCCCATTAGAACACAGAAGAAGAACACAATAGTTATACAAGAAATATAAATAAAAAACTAGAATATATTTATTGTGGAGAGTTGCTGCTACAATTGTTGCATTCGCCAATTTGAAGATATTCTAGTGCTGGTTATCTTCAAAGTCATTGTTGTATCTTGGTAAGCATTCATCCATCTTCATATTAGCACCCGTGTATGGGATGCAAATGCTTTAAGGAAAGAGGACCATCTAGCCTCAGTGAAATCCTTTTAGGTTTTATTTGATGTCTACTTTAATGGGTTTTCGTTAGTTATCATTAATGTCATCTTATTTTGTGTTTAATCTATGTTTAGTTGAGTTTAAATGTTCATGTTCGTTGAAAACATATTTGGCATATCAATTGTTTATTATTTTTCTTAATAGAACATCTCTTGTTAATATATAATTTGAAACTTGTTGTTGTTGAAAATTTACATTCAATACATTATTTCCAACATCCATTTCATGCCATCACCAGTCCACCTACTTCCACGACCATATTGATTTGAAATTCGAAGTCTTGAAACAAAATGAGCTTTACAATACCTATTTTCATTTATAAGTACTGGAAATTGTAACAACGAAAGAGATTACAAAAACATTTTATTAAGTTGGAAAAAACGAACTTCATAACCCAACTTGAATTCAATATAAAAGACGAATGTTGATTGACGCACAATGCATTGATAGTTGCAACAGAAAGGAACACAACGATCATCCTATGATAAAACACGATGAAACCAGTTACAACCCAATCTAAAAGAGAATGAAACCGGTTTCATCCTAGTTTAAACATGGATGAAACCGGATTCAACCTAGTTTTAAACATACGACAACCACAAAAAGTAAGAAAGAATAGAGAAATCCTTGCTTGATTTAGCCGCTGCAAATATTGGTAGTCATTTTGATTGCATAGTTTGGTGCATATATGTACTTAGGCCTACTAGTGCAACGTTTTGAAAAAGTTTGCATTACATACCGGTTTCCAAGAAAGGAAAGTATCATACGTAAAATTAATTATTAGCCAAGTGTTGGTCAAAATGAATGAAGATTTTAATGGATGGAGATACAAAGGTGCAGCTGGATTGGAAAAACCAAGATGGCGAAATTGTGTTGTGTGATTGTACCGCTCCCACATCGATGAAATTGCCCGAATATAAAGATCTTCAACACTTTTATGAATATACAATGAATCAAACAACACTTATATTACGATATTGAAATCAATAGTTCATGGGAATATGAAACAACTTTGGCAATAAAAAAAAATGATTATCAAACTATTTGTGGGGAAAACGAATTAAGAGGATGATTTAGGAAAAGTAGGGTGAGGAGGCGATAATTCGTCTAATCCTTAAACATTTGTTTTGTTGAAGTACTTTTTTTAGATTCGAGAGATAAATTTGTACAATCCTGGCCTAAACCAAGCAATGGACGTTCCAGTCTTGCTTCAGTCACCAAGGAGAAGGAGAAGGGTTGGTCTTAGGGAGGGAAGCGAGAGAAAGATTGAGGTTAGAGTATCAGACTTTGTAGGATGTTATAGGTGTGAAAATATATGAACAATTATATGTGTGTGAGAATATTGAGTGATCGATTTGTTCGACTTATGTTATTCTTTTTTTTTTAATTATCCATCTTCTTCAATAGATTGAAAATCAATTTGTATCATAGTTATTATAAACGTTAACCTGACCTCATCTCTTGAGGAAAGTGTTGATGGTTTAGTAGTGGTGGAGTGGAGAAAGTGTTGTTCCCATTTCGATTGAGGTTGAATAGACGGTTTCTCAACCCACTACTCCTCTACTCAATTGTTGATCAAACTTTCCAGAGTTTTATCTATTGTGGATGCATTGCTGCACTGGTGTCGTAGACCGCCAGACCAATACCCTAGTGAGTATCCCCCCATTTGTGACTTCTTTGATGTCTCGTGTAATTTTGTATCATTAAGTACTACTAATGTGAAGTCATATGAGACTTGCTTGGTTAGTCATTTGACTAATGGCTTGTCATGCATGGCTAGACATGAATAATGAATCTTGATGAGCCTGACAAGACTAATGAGGCTTGCAAGGAGTAGATAAACTGAAAGTAAATATGTATTTAATTATGCCTTATGTCAAGACTCTGATATGATCGAGTGAGCAGTGTGAGTTCGAATGTGTCAACTAGTATTTACATGGTGAACTGAATAGGTGATGCTGGATGCAGGCATTGAGTAGGTTGAATACTGCTTTTCACGTCATCAGCGAGAGGTGATGGATGGTCGTGAAAGAGTGATGAAGGAAATATTTGAGTGTTCAAGTGACTAAGCATATGTAGCCGGACATTTGTGTAGATTCACATGAGTGTATGGCACACTTAGTAAGTCGTTGACTAGTGGTTTGTCATGCTTGACTAGCTTGATGAGTCTAGTGATTAGCACTTAATTTATACACTTTTACCGCCTTTTCTATATTTTTTTATTATCGTTTTTATACTAATCTTAGTGTTTATATGTTTATATAGGCGATACACCAAAAATCCTAGTTATTGGCTAAATACGGTCAAAAGATGCGAAAATGTCAATGATAAAGAATCTAGTTCGGACTCGCCTAATTCGCTCAAAACCAATAGTCAAAGGAGCTTGAGTTATGTCAATGGCCCATGGTACTACTCGAGAGAGGTACACACGCGGTCAAAAAAAGTGAAGGGAACGGACTTGTATGGTTGGTGTGGTCGGTGGCTTGTAAAGACGTGGCAAGAGTAGGCTGACAAAGTGGGACATGATAAAATGAACTGGTATTCACGTGGCTGGAAGATAAAAATGAAGTGGGCATACTCTCTTGAATTTTGGGAGTTGATGTCTAGAAATGAAATCGGGTGGACCTTTATGGAGGATTCCAATGGTCATTCAATTTAGAAGATTTTCAATATAAGGCAGGAGTCCAATGGTCACTGGGATAAAAAGTTTTAGTAAGGGAGGTGGCATACATCTTTGGAGTGGATCTAATCGAAATAGAG
>JAJJMC010009994.1:1008079-1041890 GCA_023531435.1 Papaver californicum | reverse complement strand
ATACGAAAATATCAATGGATAAAGAATCTAGTTCGGATTCGCCTAATTTGCTCAACACTTATACTCACAGGGGCTTGAGTTATAGTGTCCCATGGTACTACTTGAGAGAGGTACAGACGCGGTCAAGAAAAGTGAAGGGAACAGGCTTGTATGGTGGGTGTGGTCGATGGCTTTTAAAGACGAGGCAAGAGTAGGCTGAAAAAGTGGGACATGATAAAGTGAATTGGTGTGGATGTGGCTGGAAGATAAAAATGAAGTGGGCATACTCTCTTGAATGTTGGGAGTTGATGTCTAGAAATAAAGTCAGGTGGACCTTTATGGAAGATTCCAATGGTTATTCAATTTAGAGGATTTTCAATTCAATCCAACAAGGCAGGAGTCCAATGGTCACTGGGATAAAAGGTTTTTAATAAGTGAGGTGGCGTACTTCTTTGGAGTGGAGCTAATCGAAATAGAGGTTAGGAGTCGGAGGTCTAGGCAGTGAAAAAGAAGCACGGGAAATGAATGAAAGTAGGTGAGCAGCAAGTAAAGAAGGATAGGTGAACCTATATTTAGTTTTGTATAATTTTCTCGTTAATACAATTTGATAGTGTATGTCTGGGTTTAGTCTTTTGATATGATATGCTTAGGGTGTCCCAGTAATATTTGACACTCTAATACATATAATAGGTGATATCGATAGAAAGGACAATAGAAAAATATTCAAAAGTTATGTTTTTCTTCAGTAATTAATTAGAAATAGTGGTGGATGTTATGAACCTTGGTTACCGACTATTCCAGTATATTTACATTATTAGTTTAGTTTAATTTATTTGTTTCATTCTTATTTCTAAAATCCTACGACATCATTTCTGGTTAGTTCATTAGAGATATTTGTTGCAGTATTTCCCCGCTCCCTATGGGTTCGACCCGTATTTGACATTGTCTACTAGTTAGACGTCGGACGATTGCGGTTATTATAAATAGGTATTTCCGAATCCTATCATCTAGCAAGACTTATTGTAAAAACATACGACTTAAAATAAAGTACGTATCTTATTTTATTGAGTTTATGAGGAACAATATGAGTTCACATAATTCAATTAGCATTGACATGCTTGTTTTGTAGAAAAATAGGTATAGCATGCTGAGTGCAAATATATGTGTATGAGGCCATGTATGGCCTTGATAGACAAGGCAAGAGACTTGACTTGGATGAACAAGTTGAGCTTGGTAGCTAAGACGGATAAGTTTAGCTAGGTGCTAAGGAGGACAAGCTTAGCTAGGCAAGATAGACAAGCTTGTTTAGGGTTAAGAGGACAAGCCTGCTTAAGGTTGGACGGACAAGCTTGCTACTAGGTAGGACAGACAAGCACTTCCAAACTAGGAAAGATGGACAATCATTGCTAGCCTATGTAAGACGGACAAGCATTGCAGCTAGGGTAAGGCGGACAAGAAAGTATTGCTAGAGCCCTAAGACTGAAAAGCATAATGTTAAATCCCTAAGACGGACAAGATTTGGGCTAAATCTAAGCCGTACATGCCTTGTGTTTTAGCTAAGACGGACAAGTTTGTTAAACTAAGCAGGACAAGCTTTGTATCCTAAGCAGGACAAGCTTCGTGATCAAGCTAAGATAGGGGGCATCAGCCCCTTGAAATTGGACGGACAAGAGATCCTTTTACCTCTCGACTTCTCCTTTTTCTTTTAGTGAATGGATGAATAATTTCGTGAAACTTCGTCGTCAGAAAATTCAAATTTAGGTTTTTCGTTGAAACGCTGTAAAATTTTCATACAGAGTCCGTTTTCGATGATCTACTGCAAATTCTTGATGACCAGGCAACCATATATCTCCTGACGCGAAATGATTTGAGTTTTGAGTTCATTCAGGGCCTCAAAAAGATGAAACAATAAAAAGTCGGGAAGAATTGAGGGATTTTTCAGTTTGAGATAGTTGAATGTTTTGATCATATCTCTTAGCTCGTTTGTTTGATTGATGTGATTTTTTAGTATGCTGTATAGGACATCTTATGAAAGAGTGTGGTATATAACACGTCCCTAGATTTATTACCAATTGCTCTCAGCTTACGAATTTGTACATAGAAGTGTAGAATTGCACCTGACGAGCTTGATGTAAAAACGCGTTTTTAGGTCTTTGGACCATTTGCTTGCCTCTTGGATGTTAGATAATGGATCTTTATACCTTTGATTCACTTGTACTCTGAAATTTGTAGTTGGTGCTTGAATTTTTTTTATATAAAATTATAGAATGTCTGGAAATGGTATAATGAGCACTAGTGTTATTCTAATAATTTTGTCCAGGAATGAATGTTGATTCATCTAACGAATTTTGATCATATATGTAATAATCTGATAAGGTCAATCAGGTGATGTATTCATGTGATTAAGTATATATAGAGAGATAAACAGGGATGAGCATCTGCTTTTATTACATATACGATCAAAATTCGTTAGATAAAAACAACTTCAACAACAGAATTACAAACCCTAGATATCGAGAAATCTGATGAGTTGATGAAGTTGCTTTTATATAACTTCTCTTGTCTTCCAATTCCAAAAAGAACTCAAAAACCCTAACTTTCAATCAAGCCCAAACATGCATAACCCAAAATTAGAGTCTAAATGGAGCCACAGACTCATCAATAAACCTGATAGTTCCAGGTAACTGCAAGCAACTTTCAATTTTCATGGCTACTCTTTGAGTCATTTCATCGAGCACTTCATTGCATCTCTGGTTGGTATCTCCGGAAAGAACTGTTGGTGTTTATAATAGTTCTAAACTCCTTCCCTGTACTGATTGTAACATTCAATATCAACCCAATCATACGTCACAAACCCATTTAAAGGTTCTCGACAGTGAAAACCATTTTCAGTTTCGTCGCCACTCTTCTTTGACATCAACATCCACTGCAACCACCAAATCCCCCTTATTTTTCACTGTCAGATAGTTCCTGATACAAATCAGTTCTTCAATTTCTCTTCTCTTCTTGTTCATATCCTCTATTTGCTACTTTATTCTCTCAACCTACCCTGATTTCTTCTTCCAGTCTGTTTCAACTCATAACCCCATCGACACAGCATCAAACCCTGAATTCTCTGTTCCAACATTCAAGTGCCGGAACCCAATCTCTATTTCATCTCAGATTCCCATCAATCACTTCACGACAGACACCCATCTTCTCATTCTCTGTATTTCCGTATGTTTCTCTCCACCTACAAATCTGCTATATTCTATCTTTTTCCCGAGCTTAATCTCTCAAATTCCTTCGAAACCCATCCATCTATCACATCACAACACCATCTCTTCTCCCTGAATTCATCTCGACTCACAGACCCATCTTCCATTTTTTGTTTCAACATCGATTCCAATTTCTTCTTCCCTTCTCTGTCTCTTTTTCGACTGGAATCGACGCACACAAAAACTGCTTAGAACCCATGTGATCAACAATTCTCGAACCCATCTTTTTCTTTGTTTGTTCTTTTTCTGGTTCTCTTCTTCGCGACCCATCTTCTCCACTTCCCTGTTTTATCTCTCTTGAACGAATCTCTTGACCTAACCCACCGGTAACACCCATCTCAATCTTGGTTAGCCGACATGAAGGACTTGGTCGTTGTTAAAAGCTTGGGTTGCTGCTGAAGAGAAGAGCAAAAATTGATGCTATAATTTCGACCTAGTTCTTTAGGTTAAGATAAATATGGTGGATGTAGGCACCCAACAGTTGGATATGAGCATCTTTGATACTTAATTGGAGTGGCTGCCTAGAGTATTGCGTGAGGTTCCTTTAGAAATTCTGCATGAGATCCCCTTATTTTTGTCTGGGTTGTCGATTGCACTTGTACGTGAAATGATAGTTTTGCCATTTTTGATGATTCTTCTTCTTCTACTCCAAATGTCTCCAAACACCTACAAAATAGAAAATAAATGTAATGTACACAAAATAAAAGACTAATAACTAAGAAAAGCATAAGAAATTGATATCCAAACAATGTATTTTAAGCACTTATCACCAGCGCCCTTGGCTTGCGCTGGCATCCCTTCCCACGTTGGTGTCTATGGAGCCAGCAGAGCCAACAAGTCACGACGCTGGCCTAATGCTAGCGCCAGCGCTAGCTTATCCTCGAGGAGCATGACGCCAATGCTTAGTCTTCAGAGCATGACGCCAATCTCTTGCTCCGTCTTTGAGAAATTTTGCATAATCTTGACTTGAAACACTTCCAAATTTGTGTCATTTACAAGTCTTGTCGCTTTCAAGATTGTGCACAACTACTAGACTTAATATTTCACTAGACTTGACGATGATCAATCTACTTAACCACTTAGTGAAATGAGCAACTTGCCTCACTAATTTAGTAGGTTATCGTCCTGATTTAACAAAAATAGTAGTAGTTCATGACTTCATTATTTTCTACGAGATATCAAATACATCACATGGGGGGATTCTCATTGAGGTATTAGTCTGGCGGTTTACAGCAACGTGCGTTGTGACAACACATCCACTACGAGAAGGTAATAAGTAGTGGGACGGTTAAGAACAGTTGTCAGGATGATGAATTAGTGGTCATATAGTCTTCCTGATATAACGGACATGATTCCACTATAATCTCCACGATCATCACTTCTCCATCTCTTTACAACTTCCACAACTTAAGAGAAATTAGTGTGTTAACTACAAGACTATAAATAAATGGCTTTATCTATTCAAGAGACATGAGATATATCCTGGAAATATTCAGATTTATAGTCATAAATCCAGTCTTCACTATAGTTCAGTAACTACACACTACCATTCTTATCACACAGTGATTTCTCAACCTTTTCTGTTTTCCTTCCCTAAGATCAACCCATCATCTCCACTTTTGTGGCCGAAGCAAGACGTGAACGACCATTTGTTGGTTTAGGCTCGTCGTGTACGATTTTGATCTCTCGAACCTACAAAAAGTGTTATTTTCAGTACATTTGTTTTCCACCCTAAAACAATGCTGCCTCTTTAAAACCTTGACAAAAAAAATCCCATGGGACAAAACCTTGGCGAAGGAAAGAGTACAACACGTTGAAGTCGTAAATAAAAATCCCCCTGAATAAAATCTTTGTTAATATGCTTTCTTGTATACGTGACGTATTCCGATTCAATATACCAGCTTTCCCAAAAACTTCGACGATAGTAACTTGATGAATTGATCAGCATCATAATTCTCATGGAGTTTTTTTTTCTTAAGGCCGCGTTAGAAAACCCGTTTGGATAAACCTGCAACATGGGTCAGGAAAACCACTTGGAATGAAACCTGAACACCTAAAAATAATAATAACAATGTCAACGTTGATGTTATATTACCTCATTGAAAACCTCGTCATAGAAACCACATGGGAAAAAACCTAACCAAAGGAAAAGAATATAACGGACGTCATCCTATAACAATATTGTATACATATAAATAAGTGGTTTTAGGGGAGTCCCACCTCACATTTTATTAAAAAAATTCATAATAACATGGACATGCCGCAATATGATAGACGTGTCATTACATTGGAAAGTTTATTACTTTATATAGACTTGGTTAAGTCATATTTATATTCTTCTAGATGATATTTATCTATTGGAAGACTCTGGTGGTCAGCCGCCTACTCCGTAAAAATAAGTCAATAATAACGTTCCAGTATTAGGCTTTGGGCTCAAATGAATTTCCGACATTTTTTATTCGTACCACCAATTATAAAACACATCAAAAACAAGTAAATGTACCTAGGGGTGCATAAGAAAATAAGACCCTCTAATTCAGTGAACAGCAGAATTCAGTGAGAGAACATGAAAGACACGAGGGAATCAACAGTAAAATTATACTTTTCAGTCTGACTAATGACAACAAAATGCCTATTCTTGCACCTGAAAGCCACTGCTACTTTGTGACAGAACATGAAAATCTGCAGCAGTAATTATAAATCATAATAATACAAGAGAGAGTCGTGAACCGAAAATAGTGAAGACCTGTTGAACTCTCTGAAATATGAATACAGTAAGTAGGTCTTATGCACAATGTGATGTGTCAATTAACAAAAAAAAAAATAAGAATGCAATTTCTACATTGATGGTGGAGTAAGGTATGCAATTTTACCAACAGGAATGAACTGACCACCTGAATATTCAAATTACTTCCACTTTCCGAGAAAACTCATAAGGAAGTTTGTACTCCAGATGGACATGGATGGCTCCATGTCCACTGCCAGGACAATGAGTAGTATCACAAACATTTTAGGTAGTAGTATCGCAGCAAATTTGCACGCTATCATGGACCTTATAATGAAAACATACAACAAGAAACAAGTTTAAAAAAATCCCTAATATTAGAATCCCAAATCAAGCTAGAAAATTGAAATAGGATGGAAAAGGCTTTACTTACCCATGGAATGACCAAAAGCATGAGCTATTCGCAAATCTAAATGACCCATTAATGTCAATGCATCCTTTGCCATATTGATGTCCTGTATCAACAATCCCATTACACAAAATTTCAAAATTGTAACAACACACAGTTCCAACACAAGAACCCTAATCTAGTAACATAACAAACCCATATTTATCAAACAGAAAGGCCTTAATATTTATTAAACCAACTGAAGTACTAATCTTACAAAGCAAAATCACATATTAAACCCTAGCTTGAGTACTTGACCAAACTAGAACATGTTGTTAACCTTCTCCTTTTGTTTTTCTTTGCTCCAATTCTGTACAAATCACAAAAAAAAAACAAAAAAACTCATTAACCTAATTAAGAAACATAAAATAAGTTCAAAACCCCCCAAATTTAAGAAACATAAATCAGTTCAAAAACCTAATTAACTCAAAATTTAGCTAGGGTTTCCAACTAAAGTAGAAATCAATTAAGCTAAAACTAACAATAAAGTTGAACTCAAGTGCATACCCTAATCAATTTGAATTCAAGTACATACCCTAATAAATGTAAGAGCTGGAGAATTGAGATCTGATATTGTGCTCATGGTTGTTGAGCCTTCATAAATCCTCTGAAATCATAACCTGACTAGGAAATACATGACCCTAATAAATCCTCTAAAATCATAACCTAACAGACTATCATGATCAACATATACACAACAAAGGTTTCCTCTAAATACGATACAACAACAAGATTTAGGTAAGAATAACATGTTACCTGTGTTGATGGTGGTACTGAATCTACTGATGGTGGGAGAAGAAGTTTAGGGAGGAAGAAGAAGAAGAAGAAGAAGGTGGTACTGAATCTACAGTATCTACTGATGGTGGTCTTCAGCTCGATCGAGTATCTACTGATGGTGGTCTTCAAGACTTCAACTCGATGAAGAACAGAAGAAATGAACAAAACAGAAGAGAAAAAACTGTGAAATGTCCTCAACTCGATCGAGTAACCTTTACCTAACACAGACGGCTAGGATTCAAACTAAAAAATCTAATCAACAGCTAAAACAATTTGGTACACTCGGTCCGGTTCCGGTCGGTTCCTAGGTAGAACCGAGTATCTATACTTCCATATGGTCGGTTCTCTACTCGTGTACCTGCATCAGTCCCGAACTTCTCGGTTTCGATCCGATTTTAGTTTCAGTTCGGTCTTTCGGTTCCGGTGTGCAGCACTAAATGTACCAACAGTGGATGAGAATCTAAAGGGGATAAAATTCTCTCGAACTCTCTCAGAGAAATCCAAATTTCTCACTAATGGCCATGGCACCACAACTCTGTCGTCTTTCCATCGGGAATGGTCTCTGCTTCCCTGGAACTCGTATCGGAACTTTCAGGAAACCTTTCTCCGTTCGTTGTCACGTCAGTGATGCGTCCTCCTCATCTTCTTCTTCCAGTGATTCAGACTTCGATACTAAGGTGTTTCGTCATAACTTGACTAGAGGCAAGAATTACAACCGTAAAGGTTTTGGACATAAAGTTGAAACCCTAGAACTGATGAATCAAGAGTACACTAGTAAGTTTCTGATTTTCGATTTCGATTATGTATTTCTCTAATTAGTTATCTAATGATGGGAATTACTCAGAATTAGGATTTTGTCTGTTGTCTGTTTACAGGTGATGTGATTAAGACTTTGAAAGACAATGGATATGAGTATACATGGGGAAATATTACCGTGAAATTAGCGGAATCTTATGGATTTTGTTGGGGAGTTGAAAGAGCTGTTCAAATTGCTTATGAAGCGAGAAAACAATTTCCCGAGGAAAAGATTTGGATTACTAATGAAATTATTCATAATCCTACTGTTAATAAGGTATTATAGTTTTCTTTACTTAATTATTAAAATTTTGAGTTGATTAGAGACGTTATGCGGGTGGTAGATTTTTATGTAGTTGTTTGAATTTATGGGTGTTTGATGATTTCGGAGTTGTCGGCTTTTCGGAATAACCGAGGGAAAGAACTATAGGGTTTAAAATTGTTGATTTGAGGTTCAATTTAATTTGAATTCAGAAACTTGTTTGCATCTGTATTGCTGTACTATCGAAAGTAGTTTGAGTTTCATGGGTATTTGACAATTTCATGAATGGTTGAAGCTTGAGCTGAACTGGTGAGAGTTTTATGGTTTCTCCATGATTAAGATTATCAGTCTGAGGATGAGATATTCTTCCCACTAAATGGATATCAAAATATGAGACTATATGAATCTTCAGATGCGGATTTACTTCCCAATCCTATAACTTTCTGTTTTATTGGAATGTTAGTTGATATTTTGTCTAAATCTATGTTAAAGCTAGTTTTGTGTTATGCAGAGACTGGAGGAGATGAAAGTTGAATATATTCCTCTAGGGGATGGGGAGAAACAATTTGACGTTGTTGATAAGGGTGATGTTGTGATTTTGCCTGCTTTTGGAGCTGCAGTTGATGAGATGCTAACATTGAGCGAGAAAAACGTACAAATAGTTGATACAACTTGTCCATGGGTGTCTAAGGTACTTTTACTGAAAGCAATCTGAATGGGTACTTTAATCTGACTTGTTCCGTAGGTATCTATATGATTATAATCTTTTTCCAAGTTTTTGAAATATTGAAAGGTATGGAACACTGTCGAGAAGCACAAGAAAGGAGACTACACTTCGGTCATTCATGGTAAATATACCCATGAGGAGACTGTTGCAACTGCGTCTTTCGCAGGGAAGTATATTGTCGTCAAGAGTATGGCAGAGGTATTGTTTCTCAACATTTTTCACTTGTTGCCATCAAATGTATGGAACTATCTTTTCTTGCTTACCTCGTCAATTTTTCGGTTCTTACAACTAATTTGCTTTAATGCAACCAGGCAACATATGTTTGTGATTACATCCTTGAGGGCACCCTTGATGGGTCTAGTTCTACCAAAGAGGCATTTCTAGAGGTAGCATTGAATGCTTATTCTGTCTGAATTGTCAAATCTTTGACTTGAATCTTCTAGCTAAGTTCTATAAGATACCATTTGTGTCTGCAGAAATTCAAGTTCGCAGTTTCCAAGGGTTTTGATCCAGATGTTGATCTTGTTAAAGTAGGCATTGCCAATCAGACTACAATGCTGAAGGGAGAAACTGAAGAGATTGGTTAGTTACAGTTGCTATCGGCCAACTTGCTATATTTTATATGATGGGTTTCTCAAAAGTTAAAACTAAATAAGGCCGATAAATTGAGTCTAGGTTGAGACCCAACACTCTTCTATTATCAACTGATTATAAATCTTAAGAAAATAAAATAAAAGTCTGCTTCTAAAAGACTTGCTACTAGTTTTAAGACTAGAAACAACCCCTAGGAAAAGAAACACAAATTATAAGGACTGAAATGCCCTTCTAAAGAGTAGACACTGGTAAACATTCCTAAAAGAAAAGAAGCGTAATATCCCCTCCATTATCTACTTTTCTCAATTTAGTTTATTATATTTCTGCTCAGGCTGATAAATGGTTTAACCTATCAGGGAAATTGTGTGAGAGAACGATGATGCGCAAATATGGAGTAGAAAATGTTAATGATCATTTCATAAGCTTCAATACAATCTGTGACGCCACTCAAGTACTCCTCTCTTCTCACTTCTTCTCTATTTTTATGGATTCTTTACTAGAATGTAGTTAATCTCCTGTTGTAGGCTTGTATCATATGATAGGTTATCCATGATCAATCCACGCGTGTACCTTTTATTTGATTTCTCCCGTAAGTACAAACTAGACTTGGGTTGCACTCTTTGCAACATTATTACCTAACAATTAGTCGCATGTTCCCACAAGTCTCTTAAGTGATAGTGGAGAGCTATTCTTTATCATATATATTAGTTGCTAAGTGTGTATAAGTATATGATATATCCATTGGATATGCTCAACTATTATTATAGTTATGTCTAGCAGCAGAGAAACTGGACTTTTCTTTTCATGTATGTATACTTGAAATCAAATCTATGTCGATTTGAATCCTAATGGTAGTTAAAATCAAAGTCTCCCTGGAGCCACCATGTTGATGTATATGTGTGCATACTTCAGTTCGTTCACATCATAACTAATTCTCCATAATTGATTCCTTTCCCGATAGTACTTAAAGTATTTGGGTGAGGTACGAAAGGCTGGTACAACTCTTGTTGACGTACTAGTAATATTGGTTTTCTTTCAGAACAACACTGTAATTTGCGTATTTAAACTGTATGTCAGTTTCTGCACCATTGTCCACTAGGTGAGTCATTTGGCTAGGAAAAACAGTTATGTTAGAAACAGGTAGTTGTTCTCAGACATTCCATGCAATCGATTTGATAGTACGCTTGAATCAGATGATTGTGATTAGGTAGTTGCATGAAATTCTTGTGACTTTCTGATCTTCACACTATGTTATATCTTCTGTTCATTTGTAAGCAACTTTAGAATTATTCATTGCTACTACCTTTATGGCATCCACGATTGAGCCTTTGTGCATTGGAAGGTATGAAGTAGGCCACAGGGGAGTGGGGGAATTGAGGTGTAATTGCATATTTGGTAGATGGTAACTTACTTATTCTTTAGATCTTTGATTTCGATGGTTTGGTCATGAATTGTTGTCGTTTGATTTTAAATAATGCAAGTTGCATCCTATGAATATTAACGTCTGTTGAATACCAGTGGTCAATCTGTGTAGATACAGTGCTGTAATTTTGTTTCACATGTTTTATCTCTTTACCATAGATTGGGTTATTCTGAGACAAAATGACACTGATGCCTTTGGTTTTGTGTTCTATATCAGGAACGCCAAGATGCCATGTATAAGCTGGTGGAGGAAAAGGTTGATCTCATCTTGGTAATTGGAGGATGGAACTCAAGTAATACATCCCATCTACAAGAGATTGCTGAGCTCCGGGGGATCCCTTCTTACTGGATAGACAGTGAGCAGAGAATAGGACCAGGAAATAAAATTAGCTTTAAGTTGCTTGTAAGTTGTTTTTCTCATCAGCCTTGCAGCTGAATTAGGTTACTGCTTGCTGCCTTACTCTATGGCCAAGGCATTTGGATGTTCATCCATTTCTTTGTTCATTAATATCAGCTAGGTTACTCTTAATAAATGTGATATAAACTGGCTTTAGTGAAAATTTGATTCTCAGTTAATATGCTGTCTCTTGGTGTTTTAACAGCATGGTGAGTTGGTTGAGAAAGAAAACTGGCTGCCGGAGGGTCCTGTCACTATAGGTGTAACTTCAGGTGCTTCCACCCCAGATAAGGTAAACTAACACTTGTCTTCATGGTATAACTTATTCGGTTTTCAGAAGTACCCTACGCCATAGGTCTATTGGTATTCATGGTATACTGACCTTTATGTGCTAAATTTTTGGTTCAGGTGGTTGAAGATGCACTGATCAAGGTATTCGACATCAAACGTGACGAAGCCCTGCAGCTGGCATAAGGATTGTACCCTTACGAACTTCCATTGTAAATGTATGTGTATGTTGGCAAAGAAAGTATAGTTAGAAGATATAGTACTCGTCCATATCATTTATAGATTGAATGATTGTAACAATATCAATTGAGATCTCTTTTGGTGGACGAAAAGTAAATTATGTATTGTTGTAAAATAGTGGACGAAAAGTAAATCATGAATATGAATACTGGTTACATTTTTGGAAAGATAAAATAGTGGAATGATATTCAGATAACATGTCACTCCCTTTCACTTCCCTCATTTCCCCGACTGATAAAACAAGATTTTAGAAAGGCTTACGGGTGTATCCCAAAATTAATTTGACTTGTGTCGGGTGGGTGGGTGAAATTCATTCGTGTTTGGGCCAAATATTGCGGCAAATGGGTGTATTCCAAAATGTAGCCTAAGATTTTTTTGAAGCATAATTTAGCCTAAGATGGACCATGGATCTGTCCTAAACAGATGCTAAACTTGTCGGAAGTTTTTGTCTGTGTATGGCGAGTTTCTGGCATGATTTATTTGAGCCACTATTACCGGAGGTGTGATTCAGGTAGAATGTACTGACTAGCAGTCGATGCATATCCATTTTGCGCCTCTCCTGGCCCTTTTTATATTTTTAGTTTTTTCTTCTTCTTGAAACAGTACATCATACTCCTCACAAACGAAGCTATATTCCCCAAATAGACGTCATTACTGCACAGCAAGGGAGTGAAGTTTTTAACCTCCCATACAGAGGAACTATTGAACTAAAAAGGTAAAGTTTCATTAAAGAAGAGAGGAGAGCTAAGTGTAGCTTATATATAAACAACTAACTGTCACACCTGACAGCTGTAACTAACTGTCACACCTGACAGCTGTAATAGCAACTAAATCTTTACACCTGAGGAAGGAAAAAATGGAATGGAATGAAAAGGTTGTAAGCAAATTGATGAAAGATTTAAAACTCGCAATTTATCTGAAATAGCAGGAAAAACTGATTCATCAAACGAAACATGTTTTGAAATATAAATTCTACCAGTTTGAGGATCAAAACATCTATATCTTTTGTAATTTGCAGCATAGCCTATAAAAATACATATTTTGCTCTTTGGTTCTAGTTTATTTTTAAGTGTAAGGCTTGAGCCAAGGATAGCAAGCACAACCAAAAGCTCTAAAGCTTAGATAATCAAGTTTGTGATTAAAAAGCTTTTCAAAAGGACTAAGAAAAACAATAGAAGTAGTTGGTAATAAATTGATAAGAAGTTGGCTATGAAAAAGGCCTCTACCCAAAAAGAATCAGATAAATTTGATTGGATTAATAAAGTTTTCCCTAGACCAATAGTGTGTCTATTTTTTGATTCTGCAACTCCATTTTGTTCTGGAGTGTGTGGATAACTAAATTGATGAGTTATTCCACAAGAAGTAAGGTGAGAACCTAGTTCAGTTCTTATAAATTCTCATCCTCCATCAGATCTTATAACTTTAACCTTATTATTGAAGAAATTCTCTACTTGTAATTGAAAATGAATGAATACATCTTTAAATTCATATTTTCTTGTAAGTGAAAAAATCCAACAAAATTTACTAAAGTCATCTATGATATTATAGTAGTAAAAATAACTACTTACACTGCAAATAGGACTAGGTCCCTACATATCCATGTGCAATGTTTGCAATGGAGATGTTGAAAAAGAGTTAGAAAGGGAAAATGGTAGTTTATGATATCTACCTAGTTGACATTCATTACATACCGTATTCTTGCCCCTGCTCGGTAGTTCCGTAGCAGGTTTTTTCGGGCGTTTTATAATAAGGATGATGTACTCAAAGGAAAGACAAAGTTCTACAAATTCTTTGCAAAGACTGAAAACTAGGATGACCAAATCTTTGGTGTAAAGTAACATCAGAGGTCTTCACACTGGAAAAAACAGTAGGAGAAGAATGTAGATGTAAGGGATAAATCCCATTCCTACCTATCCCTTGGAAAAAGGTCTTCCCTGATGAGTGATCCTTCATAAGGAAACCACCAGAATCAAAGGTAATGCTAAAGTTATTATCAAATGTAAACTTATGTACTGATATTAAATTTTTTGTGATAAATGTGGTACATGTAAAACATTGGGTAGATGTACTTTGTTATTTTAAAGAAAAACAGAAGTATTACCAATATGTGAGATGCACATACCTTGAATATTAGCTGTGATGATGTGATCAGAACCAGAATAAGGAGCCAAGTTGTGTAGACTATAAGCAGCTGAAGAAATATGATGTGTAGCACCTGAATCAACATACAAAGGATTCTCTCCAAATATATTAGCAGAATCTAGCATAGTTTTTAGATTTTGAGGAGGTGTTTTGCGTTGATATGCAAAGTTAAGCCTATTGTGACATTCAACATCAGAATGGCCACCTTTCTGACAGATAACAATATCTCCAGAAGAAGAGTGAGATGCACTGCTAGATGTTGGAAAAGAATTGTTCCTAGCAGTGTGAGAAGAATATGTATTGTTCTTGAAATTTGGATTAAAAGGCTTCTTCCCCTTGTAATTAGAACTATGACCAGTAATGGGATTAAAATAACTTTGAGCACCTTTAGACCTAAAATATTGAGAAGTTGTAGGTGTACAAGAGGCAGAATGAGTAACAACTGACTGTTGTTATGCAATGACAACAATCAGCTGGATTGTAGGCAACTTTTAAAAATTGTAAGATTACCTTTCTTGGTATTATGAAGTTGATTTCTTAACATGATTTTTCTTTCCATGCACCGATTCTTGAAGCTGACTTCAAGAAAAGACCAAATCTCCCTAGCTGTGGAAAGGCCCAATATATCACAAGAAATACCAGGAGTAAAAGTTGCCTTTTCATGCAACTTGAAACAAAACAATTTAGTTTTTCTCCAACTTGTGGAAAGACATAATTTACTTTCAGTAGCAAAGTTCACTAGAGATAATTCTTGTTACTTTGAGTTTTATCCATATGGTTATGGAATTAGGGATATATATTCAGATGCTATGCTTGCTCATGGAAAAATAGTCAATAATTTGTATCACATCATTTCTTTGCCTCATAATCAATATTCTTTCTATATAGATTTATTAGCATCTTCTAACATATGGCATGATAGGATAGGACACCCATCCAAACAGATTATTCAAAAACTTCACTCTGATAAGCAGATTATTCTGAATTCTCTAATTTCTTCAACATTATGTCATCCTTGTCAATTAGCAAAAAGTAAGAAGTTACCTTTTCAACTATCTTCTTCTCATGAACAAAAACCTTTATCTTTGATACATTGTGATGTATGGGGTCTCACTATTCCTTCTTTAAATGGTTATAGATACTACATTGTGTTTTTAGATGACTTCAGCAGATTTAATTGGATTTATCCAATGGAACTTAAGTCAGATGCTACACAATATTTTTAAAATTTCAAAACACATACTGAAAATTAGTTTTCAACTAAAATTTTGGCTTTTCAAGTGGATGGTGCAACAAAGTTAGTCAAAGGTCCTTTTAAGGCTTTACTTCAATCTAGTAGAATTCTTGTTAGGATTTCTTGTTCTAAGACACCTGAACAAAATGGTCTTGCAGAAAGAAAGCACAAACATATTACTGAAATGGGTAATGCACTTTTGTTTAATTCTTCTTGTCCAAAATCTTTTTGGTATGAAGCATTTCTTACTGCCACTTATCTTATAAACAGAACTCCTTCTAGAATACTGAAATTTAAATCTCATTTTGAAGTATTATTTGGTGTCTCTCCAGGTTATTCTTTTTTAAGAAAATTTGGTTATGTTTGTTATCCTCATCTGGCTCATTCAAGAGCAGATAAGCTTTCACCAAAATCAGTTAAATGTGTCTTTATAGGTTATAGTCCACTTCATAAGGGTTACAAATGTTATAATCATATTACTAAAAAGGTTTATATTTCTAGACATGTTGTTTTTGATGAATCTCAGTTCTATTTTACAAATTCAGATACTATTTTAGCTTCACCTCATTCTTCATCTCTTGAAAATTTCAAGTAATTTCTCACCTATTTTAGTGGTACTTCCTTCTAGCACTAGAGCACAAAAAAGTATTTCAAAACCAAAAAATTTCCCAGATCATGTTTCTCATGTTTCTATTCAGCATCCTATTTCTTCAACTTATTCATCATTATTGACTACTTTGATTAAGCCTAAGACTTTCAAGACAACAATAAAAGATCATAAGTGGCAATTTTGAATGAAAGATGAATATAATGAATTAATAGACAATGGTACATGGGAATATGTTGCACCTGAACCTCATATGAATATATTGGGTTGTCAATGGGTATATAGAATTAAGCAAAAGTCATATGGTACTGTTGACATGTATAAGTCTAGATTAGTTGCAAAAGGTTATGATCAACAAGATGGGATTGATTTTCATGAAACCTTCAGTCCATTAGATAAATGTGCTACTGTTAGAGTTGTACTTTGCTTAGCTGTTACTTATGATTGGCAAATAAGGCAATTGGATATTAGTAATGCCTTTTTGCATGGATTTTTAGATGAAGATGTATATATGTCACAACCACAAGGTTTGTTTCATCCTGATTATCCTTCTAACTTTGTATGTTATCTCAAGAAAAGTTTATATGGATTGAAACAAGCTCCAAGAACTTGGATTCATAGATTTAGTTCATTTCTTATTACTTACTAGGATTTAACCTGTGCCGTAATGGCACAAAATTTGGTGTTTTCTGAGACAGATTGGTT
Source organism: Papaver californicum (assembly GCA_023531435.1). Classification (NCBI taxonomy): domain Eukaryota; kingdom Viridiplantae; phylum Streptophyta; class Magnoliopsida; order Ranunculales; family Papaveraceae; genus Papaver; species Papaver californicum. The sequence goes on along the minus strand of JAJJMC010009994.1, from coordinate 1,025,291 downwards.
TAATGATGTTTAATGGTATTTTGGTGCATCATTGCAATAATATGGAAAAGCCTTACTTTTTCCTCTGAATGCATCAAAGTTTTCTTTTAGATACTCATTAGTGCATTGCTAACCTTAAAAGAAATAGATATAGATATTGTAATATGAGAATCATTTATTGTTTTATATACCATATCGCCTCAAACCAAAACTTAATAACAATGACCAACCTCTGGCTAAAAATTACAACTAGATTAGGGTCTCGTATGGATGCTAATAACAATCCTTTTGGGTGCTTTGTATTTCAAGGACTGGCCATCTTGAAGAAAATTTAGGAACATAAGAATCAATGGGGAGAAATGATGAATAATATGCTTTTGCCGATGCAAAGAAAATCCCCATTCTACTGTTCTGTGCAACCCCATTTTGATCTGTTGGTGACTCAAAAAGTAAAAAACCACCACGCGATTTCTTTCTAGAAGAAGCAAGTGAAACTATAAATAGAAAATGTGTCAATTGCAATAGTTACGCAACCAAAAATAGGATTTCAATTACTCGCTAGAGAGTACAACGATTAGATTTAGCAATCTATCTGCATACCCTGATGACCGCGTGAAGAAATAAAATACAGCCAATGCATCGCCAACTGTAAAAAGATGGTGTCAGATATATAGTATAAAAGATAAACCAATGTATCACAACATGTATGCTACTCTTTGAAAGAGCAGGCCTCTGCTACATTTCATCACCTCTACTGGAAGACTTTGGAATCCATATGCTCAAAAGTGAAGATCATGTCTCTATACAGAGAGGAATATCTCCCTATTCAATAGTATTCAAAAAACCAAACAAATCTCTTTCATTCTTCTTATGTCTGTCTGACACTTGCTCCTCCACCTTATACTCTTTTGCAAGTGAACTCCAGGTGCCATAACAAAAGACGCAAATATATTCAGGGGTACATTTGAATGAAAAAGAAGCTAATGCCAGTCAGAAGCATAGAATCCATCGACATCATGCCCATACACCGAAAAGGAAGTACAAAAACTACTAACAATAACTAAACTGCAATCAAGTCACTTTGAGTTGACTCATTACCACGGTACGTTTTAATAGGATTTATTGAATTTTAAGAACAATTTTCAGCCATAAATACAATAATTTTTAACTAAAAGGAACCCTAATCAAAGCTTCTTACAATTTTCTGGAGCTATTTGATGGTTGCTTGCCCATCAAACGATCATTAAGAATGTTGAACTCTTACAATAAAGAAAGTAACTTAATGCCAGACAGGACTTTGAGCACCTAAGTCCAGTACCTAGACAGTGCATCATGTCGGAGGCTTGTGAAATTAAAATGCAGTCTCAGCTAGTTCCACAACCAAACGGTAATCCACTAACGAATTGATAAAAATTGAAAACAATGGTCAGAGATGACTCCAATATCTTTGCAATGTCCTTTTTAGGCTTAACCTTTCCCCGGTACTAATGAACAATAATCAAAGTAAACAAATCGAAGTTGTACATATGGGTACCTTGCTCAACTGCGATAACGTCACACCGTGTAACCTGAACTGTGATTGACTTTTAAAAATTATTCCTTTAATGTAAAACGAATAACTTAAATAGAAGTGAGATAAAGAAAACATACCTTGATGTACCCACGTCAACATGAAACCACCAACCCCATATTGAGATGGTAACACCGGATAATTCCTCATTGATAGACATATTTTTATGTCTGATTTATCTCAATTTATTATCTTGATAGTGCTTGAATATGTATTAATATTATTATTTTTATTATATTTGTATGTATTTTTGGAGAAATAAACTTTTATGGAAAAATTGGTTTGAAAAGTGATGTTTGCACCCCCGGTAAAAATTACTAAAGGCACCCCATAATAATTGATAAAGGCACCCATAAGAAGTTCTAAAGGCATCCAGGCTTTTTATAAAGGCACCCAATCTTTTGAATTCAAATGAAATTGTGGCGGGGAAAATTTGTGCTCAAACCGTGGAGATTTCGAAGGAGATATTCGGAGATTTTGAAGAGTTTAAAGAGGTTTATCTTGTTACCTTATTAAAAGGAGATTTAGGAAATCAAAAACACTTCAAACAAGTCCTGCAAATAGTTTCTCTCACGTAAAAAAAAAGAGAAGAAAAGGGATAAAAATCTCGGGATATGCTCGATCCTGTATAATGAACAGATAAAGGTTCTATGAGATATTATTTGGGTTTAAAGAGAAGATAATCTCTAGTACAACAAAGGGAAGACACAGAATCACCGGAAGAACAAGATCAGGATCAAAAAATGAAGAAAATATCTTCCCGTGAGAAAAAGAGATCTGTGTGAATTAAAGAGAGAATTTGAGGGAGTTACTGGAGATATATGGTGTTGTAGTATATAAAGGGGTAGAACACAGAGATTGAGGGGTGGGGTCTGGAGAGTCCAGAAACGAAGAATCAGAAAACCAGAAAAAAATTTGCTCGTGATCATGATGAAGAAATGAAGATTCCGTTGCGAAAAGTTTGAAGCTTTCGTGGCCAAAAGTATGAAGATTACGTTGCTAAAGCTTTTAACTTTGCAACGTTTATCTTCATTTGCAACATTTAGTTTCGGTGTAACAGTTATACCTCTGTAACAGTGAGTTTGTAACTTTTATAAACGTTGCAAAATTACTGTTTTTCATTATTTTCACTCTTTTTCATTATTTTCAAACACTTTGAGCTATGTACCAAACTTTTGAGGGTGTTTTGAGAAATATGAGCTAAACCTCATATGCTGAGGTGACGGAGGAAGCCATTGTTTCAATAAAAATGGTATATTTCTATTTTAATTAATTTTTGTAATTTTTTTTATGATTATTTGCCTTGGTTGAAATTTGATTTAATGATTTTTGTTAAGCAGTTGTAATTTCGTTAGATGGTACATGCTTTGGCCTAGGTTTTAGATGTTCCATGCTTTTGTTATACAATTATTATTTTGAAAATATAGTTATTGCAATATTTTAGAATCAAATTAAATGTAATAATTGCATGAATATTAATTAGTTTGAATCACTTTAATTGTAAAATGGTGAAATCCATAACCTCAGTATTTGTTAATATTATTTTCATATTTTGTGTATATTTTTAGTTCAAAATTAATTTATTAAATCTAAATTCAATCTTCACAAGTTTGAGCGAACGATACTTTTCTTACCACTATTTACAAAACACATCAATTTTTGGCGGCGCCGACGCGGACTTGTTTTTAGAATTGTTTTTAGATTTTTTTTAGGTTAGTTAGTTTAGTTTGATTTTTATTTTATTTTTTATTTTTATTTATTCTATTTTACGTTTTTGAGTATTTTCTTTGTATTACAGGTTTTGGATCAAAAAGAAATTGGAACTAAAGATTATATTGATTGATTAAAGACTTGGAATCAAAGAAAAAACGGAAAGAACGGAAAAACAAGACAATATTTTTTTTAGTTAATTTTTTTAAGTTTTTTTAGGGTTTTTATTTTTCTTTTTAGAAAATTGTATTATGAAATTCTTATTATTTTTTAATTATTTTAGGTATTTTTCTGTTTTTTGTTATTTTTGGACTTTAGACTTTGAACTTTTGGATATTATTTTTATTTTATTTTTTTAAACCCTACGAAGGGTATTAAATATAAACTGCACAGGGAAGGACGAAAATTACGATATTGTCTCGGCCCCTCGGGTTCATACACTGACATAGGTGTCGGTGGCCTGAGTCGACTTCAACGGTTCATCGCCCGTCTGGTACGGGTGGTAAGACTCGATCAACCCACGAATCCCCTGTCAGTGGTTTTTCTGTATTCCTTCGTAATGCACATATGTTGAGGACTTGAATATGGATTTATTTTCTAGTAAAGGGAAAGAACTGACCATATAAGATAAGGACTCGGATTTCATCACCGTTTCCTTCTTGGCCGCCTTAGAAACACGTTACCTAACGCGAACCTAAGCCTAAAATTTGACTAGAAAGAGACCTATATGATAACGAGCTTATTGGAAAATCATTCAAATGAACTGTATTGGTTACTTTATTAGCCTAACTTAAAGTTCAGGAAGATTATTTTAAGTTGATTAGAGCCGCCTTGTAACCCAAGGAAAAGTTTCCAAAGAGGCAGGGTTATCAAAGCTCCTTAGAGCTTATCCTGCTTCTATTCGACTTAATCTAATTCAGATCGTTCTAAGAGATTCGCTAAAACTGTAACTAGTTGCCTTTTGGGAGAATAGAAGTTGTTCTAGAAACAATCTAAGTGGAGCCATCATGCATTTTGTTTGCTAGATTCAATAAGTTTGATTTGGTTGAGTCGTCCTTGCTTGTGTATGTTTAGAACCCCTTCTGGTAAGATTTATTTTTAGAGTTTATTGTTGTAAATATATTAGGAAGTTTTTGTTAGAAAATGTCGAACTGGTAATATGAGGACCAATACAATGAATATACGACTGAATTTCAAAATAGACAATATCCGTACTATCAACATGGTGTGGATAGTAGTCGGGACCACCACCAACCTTTTAAAGGTTATTGCTCATACCAAGGTGATCCCAATTACTATTCATACATACACCCGTCTTATAAACATGAAAATGAGCGAAATTTGAGTTTCTTTGTCTTGGAGGGATGCCCTAAAGCATGTGCAATCTAGTACTTATAATGAACCTGTTATGCCTCTAGAAGAATCCCTCAAGCAGTTAGTTGAGAATACAAATAGGTTTTGTATTACGTTGGGGGGGAACAATTAGTAGTCCAACTCTTTCTCTAGAAGAATCCCTCAAGCAGTTGACTGAGAATACAAATAGATTTGCATTAAGTGTGAATAAAAGTCATGCAAAGAATAATATTGCTCAAAATGATCTTAAATTCCAATATAGTGCTACCCTTGATAATTGTTCACCTAGTCAAGAGGACGAGGATAAAATTGGTAACACTACTTATTTAGACGAGGTTCAAACATCTTCATTTTATTATGATGATGAGGATAGTATTGGTGAAGAACTTGAAATATACATGCAGAGTGTTCAAGAAATTGTCACTCCAATTGTGCTTCATGATGATAGTGTTATTTTTATTTCTAATCCAAATAATTTTATTGATTATTCACCTATTCAAAAGAAAGAGGATTTGACTAGAGATACCACTATTTTAGACGGTGTAGAATTTTCTTGTTTTGAAGCGATAATGGTTTATAGGAATGAGTTTGTCCTGAGACTAGTGATTTAAAGTCTGAAGATTCGAAAACAATAGTCTCTGACGAAGATGATAGACTCTTAGAGAATTTTAATGTGATAGAGGATGATTTGATTCAGGTTGATAGAATAGTTTCCCCAGTGGATTTTGTTGTCCTAGACACCCAACCTTTTCAGGACCTTAAGGACCCTAGAATCCAATTAACAAGTTTAGTTCATTTGAGAGTAATGTCCACCATAAGTTTGCGGGTACCGATGATTCTTGTGATTGTCAAGTATCCCTGGTTAAAGTCCCTCACTTGGGACTTGATATGCATATCTACCATTTTCCAAGATCATCTCCAAACTAGATTCTCTGAGCATGTTGACTAATTCTTTCGTAGTCTGGCTGAAGAGTTTAAACTTAGCACATCTTGGGAGGTAACCCATGTTCATGCGACACGGTAATATCTTTCCTTAACTCCTTTTCTTCGATTGGTAACAGTTTCTCTTTGTTCATTATTTTAATAATTCATCTTTAGAACATTGAGGACAATGTTAGATTTAAGTTTGGGGGTAAAGGAGAAACTTTTAGTGAAGTATGAAACTCCAAAGTCTAAAAACTTGTGAACAATTCAGGATGACACTAACCATTCTAGGTAGATGGAAACTTAGCTTTTTTTTCTATAGGAATTGGTGTGCCCATCTAAATGGTCTATTCATAAAAGGATGCCTAGCTCAGGTAGAATATCTCTATTTTATCCAATAATCAACCCAAGCAAAACAACTGGTTTTCCACAATCACAACCGCACACAAACACACAAAAGGAACCTAAACTAAACAAACAAAATACAAAACAAAGTAGTACAAAGTTACTTATAGCAGAATTGACAAAAAGAAACATGTAAATTAAAATTACAAAAGGATTACAAACCCCAAAATCACTGAGTTGTTGAACAAAGTGGTTGATTTCAAAAAACCCACCGACGATACCTGAAAAAAAAACATAGGTTAAAATTAACCAAAATTTGAAGAACAAAAACAATCACAGAACAAATTTCTAGTAATATAACCAAAACCCATTACTATAATCACAGATTTGATTCAGCATTTGATTAAACTGAAAACCCCCACCATTAATCAATCAAACAGTTCACAAACAAACTAAAGCAAAAAAAACAACAACTAACACTAGCATATTACTTTTTTCCTTTCGGTCTTTGTAATTCAAGGTTTACAAAAACGAAGACCTGGAAACTGAAAGAGGAATATGGAGTTAATGTAGTGTTGTTTTTTTCTACTTAACAGGAAAACCCACATCATAAATAGATGTTTACCTATTCCTTTTGCTTGTGATAAGAAATGAAAAAAATCTAGGGCATCACTTAATTCAACATTCAGAGAGAGAGTTCCTTCGGAAAGAATCAAATGGAACAACCCAAACTTTTATGAGTGTAAGGAAGTGGTGGTGATTGTGTTGCTGGTTATGATGGTGGTGATGGAGAATTAAAGGAGAAGAAGCAGCGAGAGTATTAGTGAAAGAAGCAGCAAGAGTCTCAGTGAAAGAAAACACAGAAAACGATTATTAATCGTATTCGTTTTTTTATTTTTAAAAACAGAAAACAAATGAAAAACGTTTTTTAAAAATACCCCCACCAAACAAGTTTTTTCCCCTTTTCTGTTTTTTATGTTTTTAAAAACAAAAAACTATTTTTAAAACTCATACCAAACACGCCCTTACCAATTTCGTAAGCGGAAGTTTGTTTCCCAAAGATGAGGGAGCAAAGAAAATAGATTGTCTTGTATGTAGAAAAACCATTAAAACATTACTCCACGGGTAATTGGGTGGCAGTCGATATTTCAAATACTCGGTAAAATTCATATCTGAAAATTAAGTATATATCCATGTTAAGAATAGTCTCGCCTTTCGTATCTAAAAATTAAGTATATTTCCATATTATCGCCTTTCGTATCTAAAAATTAAGTATATATCCATATTAAGATTAGTCCCACTTTATATGGACAATTTAAGATCTTGAAATTAAGTATATATCCATATTAAGAATAGTCCCACTTTATATGGACAATTATAGATCTTGCAGTTAACAGGGAAAGAACGATGTTTTTAGGATGTAAGAAATTTGAAAAAAGATGCACTAGGATTATTTGTTTAGGTAGATAGGTTTGGAGAGTTCTAATACATAACAATAACTAAGTTACTTTTTAATAAACTATTTTTCCATTTACCCTTCTCTAATATTAATATGAACCTAATCTAAAATAAAAACTCATATTTTCATTTGTTTTTTGATTGATCAAATAGGTTATTCTCAATTCAACCTAGATATCACTTACTATTTTTATGGTTAGGTCCTGACAAACACGACCTGATTGCTGGTATCTACGGTTCGGTCCTGTTAAGAACAACCTAATCGTAGGTTACGATCTGGAAAAGTATTTTTTACATACGGCTGTGATCTCATGATATTCCTACCCAATTCTTTACATGCGGCTAAGAAGTTTTATCGACCTAGCCGATTCTGGGGGAAAAGGTTAAACAAAATGATTCTAACATACTTTAAGCGATTACAAGTACCAAAAAAACAATTAGAGCTAATTTTATCAATCTAAAATCATTCATTTTTGCAATTAAAATCTCAATCTATGGTTTTTGAGAAAAACTTTTTTTTCCTCTTCTCCCTTCCAAAACCTATACCTCTGGCTCTAATGTTTGACCACAAGATGATTCGCAAGATATTAGCAACTCGTCTGAAAGCCCATTTAGAGAAATTTATATGGCCAATGCAAGCGGCGTATGTACCAGGAAGACATATAAGTGATAATATAACATTGGCTCAAGATCTAATTCATTGCATGAAAAGGAAAAAAACTAAAAAAGGCTACATGGGATTGAAGCTTGACATGTCAAAGTGATGAGTGTGTAAACATGATATTTTTACACCTTAATTTATATTTATTTAGTTCTCTATTTTGTGCATATTTGATGTTTTATTTAGTTTTGTATTTTTTAGGAAATAAAACTCAATTGACTGAAATACAGAGTTTTTGATGCAGATCGGAAGCGTTAAAAATATAATAAATTCTTGCAGCAGAGTAGAATCGAAAAGTAACCGATAAAATAGATAAAAATTAGTTGATCTTCAAAGAGATATCCTAAAATCTATGGGGTTATCTAGACTTCGTTAATTCACTACGAATAACGACTATATATATGAGATTAATATTCAGACTTCGGGGTAAACCCAACTACGAATAAAAATCAAAACCAATAAACTTAACAAGTTTAATAAAAATAAAGTAATTTTAATTAATCAAAAACTCCCCTAATTTTCGGTTTTGGAGCTTCTTATATAGATAACTCCTACTAAACAAACCCTAAACTTATCTAAAACCTATAAACTTGTTTCTCAAGGTATCTACTACCTTTAGGAAACTTTCCTAACTTATTAAAACACTTAAAATAAACTTCTAGACTCTTCTAAAATTACCTAAATAATAAATCCGAAAATTAATTATTTTTCTACTAAAAATAATATCAATAAATTATAAATAATATATTTATTTTCTATAAATCTTCCCCCATCATTCTACTGGTGTTGGAGAAGATTCCTCCTCGAATCTTGTCGGCACCGTATTCTGCATATGTAACTCGTTGATGACAATCTTCATACACATGAATTGATGTTGTAAAAATAATAATTTATGTACCGTATAGAAGCATGAGGTATGATTGAATCCCAAAACGGATCTTCATAAGTTGATTCAACAAATTCTCTCTTGTTAGGGTAGATATGAGAGACCATTTGTGTATCACAATAATCAACAACTAGCTTACTATCGGGCAAAGACAACTCATCAATATCAGGAATTTCTAAATCAATAAGTTTATCAGGATTAGATGACTCACCATGAAACTCCATCAAATCATGTGAAACTTCTTGGGACTGTTTTCTTTGTCAGAAACAAGATGTTATTCGCCTTTTTGAGAAGAAAGTTTCATATCCTAAAAATCAAAATCAATAAACTCAACAAGTTTAATGAAAATTAAATAATTTTAGTTAACAAAAAGCTCCCATAATTTTCGTTTTCGGAGCTCCTTATATAGATAAATCCTACTAAACAAACCCTAAACTTATTTAAAACATATAAACTCGTTTCTCAAGGTATCTACTACCTTTCGGCAACTTTCCTAACTTACTAAAACTCTTAAAATAAACTTCTAGTTCTTCTAAAATTACCTAAATAATAAATCCAAAAATTAATTATTTTTCTACTAAAATTGACATTAATAAAATAATAAATCTATTTTCCATAAATCTCCCTCCATCAGTTTTTCCCCGTAAAATAGACGAAAATCGAAAGATGGTCTCAATTGTCCACCCATCTACCTCAAGACACGGAAGTTGGTAGTACATGGTCCAAAGCTAGTTAAAATGGTCCAACTGACTAACAAGAGGGTAGTCAATTGTTATTTATAAAGACTTATAGAGAATTCTCAAATATGTTGTTAGTCAATTGAGATTTCCAGAGAGTCTCCCAAACTCTCTTGTTATTGGATAGAGATTTTTTCCAAGTCTTTTAAATTCTCCCAAACTCTCTTGTTATTGGATTAAGATTTGTTAAAAGTCACTCAAACACTCTTGTTATTGGATTAAGACTTCAAAATCATTGATTTGTTCCTTATTGGGATTTTGGGAGATTTTTTTGATGAAAATAGGCATGAGCAAAATCTCTCTCTTATAGGTGGTATTTTGAGAGACTTGAAAATTTGGGTAAAACAGATATAATCCAAAGGTCCTCATTTCTAAACCTTATCCAACGACAAAAATCCATCTTTAAATCCCTCTTTCCTATCTTCTTCTTCTTCTTCATTCCTCAACCTTTTTTCTTCCTCCCCCCTCTGTCTTCTTCTGCATTCCTTCCCCCTCTCTCCCTTCCTGCTTGATTTTGTAGCAATCTCTTTGAATTTGGTTATTATGCATATAATAAGTTAATCATAAAAAATTAGGTAAATTTTATTTAGTGGATTGTGGATTTGCAAACCGATGCCAGTTCTTATCTCCATACCGTGGTGTTCGTTATCATCTCGAAGAATACCCAGGTTCCGGACGCCAACCAGTAAAAGTGAATGAATTGTTCAATCTTCGACATGCATCTCTAAGGAATGTAGTTGAGAGAATATTTGGTGTATTCAAATCACGCTTCTTAATATTTAAGAGTGCACCCCTGTTTCCATACAAAACACAAACGGAAATAGTTTTGGCATGTGCAGGACTACATAACTTTTTACGCAAAGAATGTCATTCCGATGAATTTCCAGTTGATGAAAGTGAAGAGGAACCAGATAATTCCACTGAACAAATAGATCCTGAAGACAATCTTTCCCAAAATCAAACTCAGAGGCAACAACAAGAAGATGCTAATCAGTGGCGAGATAGCATAGCAAATAAAATATGGGATGAGTGGAATAAAGAGAATGAAAACTTAGGTACAGGACAACAATGAGCTTTTAATTTTGACAAATGACACAAATTTTACTAGGTATTCATGATACTTGTGTTAATCGTGTAACGTGCATAGTAAAAAAGTTGGTAGATGTTTTGAATTTATGATTAGATATTCTACATCTTTTTATCTCTAAAAATCACAAAGACTCTCTAGAAATCCATTAGATTTGTATCTACAAGTCGCAGAGACTCTCTACAATTCTATATTTCCAGAGAGTCTCCGGGAGTCACTAAAAATAAAAATTTATAGAAGTCTATATAAATTCTATTTAACTAGTCCGGTAATATTTAGCAAATAAATAACAAAGAGAAACAGATGCACACAAACGGCTATTCATGGTCATTACCCGACTCTAAATTAGGAAGGGATTTGTTAGTGGCTCTCGTTTGAGAATTTAGTCAAGGATATGGAACAAAATCTCTTAGTTTGGACGTGGACAAAATGAAATGGAAAGAAATTATTTTACGTCAACACCTTGACTCATGTAAAGTTAAGCATTCTTCGATTTCGTGTAAAATGAGGAGCTGGCTTGGTGTAATAAGGGGAAGCTTATATTCTCATGAGTGTACAGACGTGGTGGCACTAAAGAGATGGATATGGGCACGTGATGGTGTATAAGAAGCAAAGGAAACTAATAGTTAACTTTCCATCAGTTGTTTACATTGAATATCCATTTTATATTTTGTATCTCAAAATGTTAGAAGGTACTTAATTAGTTTCTTTGTATTGATTAGTGAGATTGGGGAAGGTGTTTTTTTTTTTACAAGGCTATATAAAAGCTCACGATCAAGAGAACAGGGGAGTGAGTCCGGGGTCAGAGAGAGTTAGTTTTAGGTTTTATTCTTTTATTTTTAGTTCTTGTAAGATAGCTAGACCTTTTTTATTGGGTCAAAGATGGAGCCAATTAAATATAAATGATTTAGGTATTTTTTTTAATAATATATTATTTTGGGTTAATTATTTATTAGTTTTTCTTCAATTACAGTTTCGTTCTTTAACCGTTCTGAGTAGTCTTTAGACTATTGATTCTTTATAAGCGAAGAAGATTAAATTATTTTAGATTTACAACAAAAGTGGTATATTGTTTTTAACCGCAATATTTTCAGAGATGTATTGATTGGGTTCGATAGTCTTGAGTCATATTACGAATATTTTATAAAAAAATGTATGAGTAGTTTACGTAATTAATTTGGTGGAATCCGAAAACCCTAATTTGACTTTTATTTTGTTAGTTTATTTATCTTATTAGTTTTAGTATATTTGCTTCTTTTATTATTTATAGCACATAATTTGTGAAATAATTAGAATTAATAATATCAATACCTGTGGAACGATCTCGTATTTGCTGTTTCTACTTTGTAGTCGTCGTGCGATTGCGACTATAGGTTAAAAATTTCTATAAATTTTTGGCGCCGCTTTCGGGGTTTGAAAAATATTATTTTTGGTTATTTAATAATTTTTGTGTTAATTAGGATTTTTTTTTCCTTTTCAGATTTTATGCGCGTATCTCTTTATTTTTGGTTTGCAGGTTAAATTTTGCAATTTTTATGGAATGAAATTTGTCTACTAAAAAGGTAAGTAGGATTTTCTCAATTTTTATTTTATTATTATTTTAGATTTTCGTTAATTTTTTCTTTTTTTAGAAACAATTTAATTTAGGAAATTTTCTTTTATTTTTGGATTTGTTCATTTATTTTATTTTGTATATAAAAAAATCACGTGCACACATCAATTGCATCGTCAGACTACCGATTTAGGAAAACCCGTGGAAAAGTAAGCTGAACCCGTGCCTTGGACCTGATGGGAATTACCAGTTGAAATTCCACAAGCCTTAGTTTCGTACCTTTGATCAGTCTTTGAATGTAGGTATATTTTGCTAAGGTAATCTGAGCTTACCTATTTTAGTCAACCTTGTATTTGCATTTGCACAAAAAAAAATGTCAAATTGGTATTATGAGGACCAATACAATGTATATCGACCTGAATTTTAAAATGGACAATATCCCTACTATGACCATAATGTGGATAGTACTTGGGACCACTACCAACCCTCTGGAGGTTATAGTTTATAGCATAGTGATCCCAATTACTATTCGCACACGGACCAGTCGTATGAACGGGTAAATGAGCAATATTATACCGAGCAAAAAATTTGTTCTCCATCTTTAAAAGATTCCTTTAGGCGTTACATGGAAACTTCACAAATTCTTAAGTCCGCGTCAGATTCTCTCAATAATAAAACACAGTCATTGAAACTGAACGGAAGTATGATTTACATATGACAGAAAAACTTGCAGCTTTAAGTACCGCTCTCAGTAAACTGAATACACGTTTAGATGAAATTGAAGATTTTGTTATGAATGTTGAGACTAAGATTTAAATTTACAGTCAGAAGAAAATCCTTATTAGTATTAGACCAAATGTGAAAGAACGTTCAGTTGTTAATATTCCTCAACATGATCTTAGTTGCCAAAATAGTATTTCCAATTTTACCCTTGATAATAATGATGAATATTTAGAAGGAGAGGTTACAATTGAAAGCACTACTAGTTTAGATAAGGTTCAACCATCTTCATATTAATATGAGGATGAGGATAGTATTGATGAAGAGTTTGAAATTCGTAGTCATAATGATCAGGACATTTTTACAACAACTAAGCTTTATGATAAAAATGATGTATCTAGTTCCAATCCTAATAATGTTGATGATTATTCACCTATTAAAGAGGAAAATGATTTAACTAGAGATATCATTGTTACAGACAATGAAATATTTCATTGTTATTATGAAAACGATAATGGCTTAGAGGAACGAGTTTATCCCGAGACTAGTGTCTGAGTCCGATTCAAAGACCATAGTCCCTGACAAAGATGATAGACTCGTGGAGAATTTGAATGTGAGTGAAGGTACCCCACCTGATTATGACCTAGATGAAATAATTGATCATTTTCCTAAATATGATTTAGAAATTAAGGAAATTGCGACTAGTTTGTCCAAGGACACAAACTACTCTAAGTTTGGGGGTGAATACTATTCTCCCCGCGGTAATCTTTTGACTCTTAAAATAGTCCCTTGCTTGGGGCATGACATATGTGCCTCTACCATTATAAGAGATTATCTTCAAGAACTGTTTCCTGAACCTAATGATGTTTAGAAAGAAGTTCAGTTGTTAGAAACCCATCCTCTGGTTGATGTGGTTTACTCAGGCGATAATACCATAATTGACTTTGTTGTCCCACCAAAATTTTATTTACCAAATGTGTTAGATATTAAATTTTGTTGAAACTAATTATTTTAGAAAATCTGAATCGACACATTTTCATGAGAATGACCACCACTCTTACATATTCCATTGTAGTCAACTGTGTGAGTCAAATTCGATTGACTTTAAGGATCCACAACTATTTCGATTATTGTGATATGATTCTTAAATTGTGACTAAACCTTTCTTGGTCTGGCTGAAGACAATAAACTTAGCGCTCTATGGGAGGCAACCCATATGCTTTTGGTACACAATACCGTTAATATCTTTCTCTATCTCTTTTACTTTGCTCGGTAATTCTCTTTTTTCATGCTTTTATTCATTATCTTTAGAACATCGAGGACTATGTTCAATTTAAGTTTGGGGGTAAGGGAGAAAATTTTTAAAAATTTAGTTGTACCAAAAATTCCAAAATTTAGAAACTTGTAAACAATTCAGGACGACGGTAGCCATTCTAAGTAGATGGAAACAAAACTTTTGGCTGTAGGAGTTGAGGGACCCAACTAAATTGTCTATTCATAAAAAGAAAAATCTCAGGTGTTAGAAATAACATGATAGTCGTCACCATATTTCGGAATCATCATGACCATATCACCTTCTGCTTTTATTTTTGCAATTTTGTGTTTCTCTAAGTGATTTGGTGGGGCACTAGTATCGAATTGTTATCGGTACTGGGTTGAAGTAGAGTGATTGAGATCAAGCCCCATTATTGTATTTAATTGAAACCGGCAAAAAAAAAAAAGAAAAATAAATGAAATAATTATAAATCGACCGATGGGGCCCTTGTATATACCAGCTGAGTCGATCTTAGTATAAAGATTTAGACCAGTGGGAGCGTATCTCAGTCCATCAGGATTCATCCTGGAAGCGACCTTCAGACAGATATGGGAAACACCGTTCACCTTAGTCAACATGTGCAAACTTCATCATCTCCACATTCATCTTCTAAACCCGTTCATGTGATTGAACTTTGATAGATTCCGAGTATCGTGGTCTATTGCATGACTTTCTGAGTAGTGTTTTTTTTTCTTATATATGAATTTTAGTACGCTAAGTGAAAATTCGTGTACAACAATTGGATTCAAAACAGGGCAATTCCTTCCGTTGCCAAAGAACTTTGTAGCCAACTAAATTACATGTTTAGTGTCTATCCTCAATCGTTCACAAGTAGCTAGGGTTTGGAGTAAAAAGTTTTGTGGGTATATCTCTTGTAAACCCTCATGAGACAAAACTTGTCCACTAGGGACACCTAGGGGTTTAAAGGCATGTTGCACATGCTAAGTGCAATCGCGATTCCTGCGAAAGTGATTTAGATTTTTATTTCATTTTTATGTTAGTTTTTCATTTTAGTTTTGCTCGAGGACTAGCAAAATGTAGGTTTGGAGTATTTGATGAATGTGTAAACACGTTTTTTTATACCTTAATTTATATTTATTTAGTTCACTATTTTGTACATAATTGATATTTTATTTAGTTTTACCGTTTTTAGAAGAAAAAAAATTCAATTGACTGAAATACGGAATTTTTCCCCGTAAAATAGGCGAAAATCGAAAGCTTTCAATTGTCCACCCAGTTACCTCAAGACACGGAAGTTGGTAGTACATGTTCCGAAGCTAGTTAAAATGGTCCGACTGACTAATATTTAGCAAGCAACAAAGAGAAAAAGATGCACAAACGGCTATTCATGATCATTACCTGACTCTAAATTAAGAAGGGATTTGTTAGTGGCTCTCGATTGAGAATTTTAGTCACGGATATGGAACAAAATCTCTTGATTTGGACGTGGAAAAAATGAAATGGGAAGAAATTATTTTATGTCAACACCTTGACTCATGTAAAGTTAAACATTCTTCGATTTCGTGTAAAATGAGGAGCTGGCTTGATGTAATAAGGGGAAGCTTATATTCTCATGTGTACAAACGTAGTGGCATTAAAGAGATGGATATGAGCACGTGATGGAGTATAAGAAACAAAGAAAACTAATGGTTAAAAATTCCATCAGTTGTTTACATTGAATATCCATTTTATATTTTGTATCTCAAAATGTTAGAAGGTACTTAATTAGTTTCTTTGTATTGATTAGTGAGTTTTGGGAAGGTGTTTTTCTTACGAGGCTATAGAAAAGCTCACGGGGTCAGAGAGAGTTAGTTTTAGGGTTTATTCTTTTATTTTTAGTTCTTTTTAATGGATAGTTAGTCCTTTTTTATTAGGGCTAAACATGAAATATATTTAATTATGTGAATAATTTAGGTACTTTTTTATGTGTTTTTATATTTAATTGTTTATTAATTTTTTTTTAATTACAGTTTCGTTCTTTAACCATTCTGAATAGTCTTAAACTATTGATTTTTTATAAGCGAAAAAAAATTATATTATTTTGGATTTATAATAAAAGTTGTATATTTTTTTTAATCGTAATATTTTTCGAGATATATTGATTGGGTTCGATAATCTTGAGTCATATTACGAATATTTTATAGAGACTGTATGAGTATTTTACGTAATTAATTTGGTGGAATCCGAAAATCCTAATTTGACTTTTATTTTGTTAGTTTATTTATTTTACTAGTTTTAGTATATTTGCTTCTTCTATTATTTGTAGCATATAATTTGTGAAATAATTAGAATTAATAATATCAATCCCTTCGATCGATGTGAGTGGTCTTTCTTAGAATGCATCTAGGGCTGAACACGGTAACGGTTTTCCACGGAAACCCGCCAAAACCGAACCGAATGGCCCAAAAACGAACCGAACCGTTTACTAATGGAACGGTTATGGAAAAAAATTTGGAAAACCGGTAGTCACGGTTTCGGTTTTGGGTTGAGCCAAAAACCGAACCGTTTACCATGGAAAACCGACTAATGACATCCGTTCATCTAGATTTTGATAGATCTAATCTAGACCCTTCATCCCCTTGATATATAAAGCATACCATACCCTAATCTCTTTAGTTTTCACAAAGAACTTATGCCTCCGCCTCCACCAACTTTTCAGTTCTCAGAGCTTCTCATCTTGATTCTGAGTTTCTTCCATTTTCCCTTGGGTTTCAGATTTCTCGATTTTAGAAGCAGCCTCCGATTCATTCTCCATTTCAGAAGCAACTTCTTCTCCGACTAATCAGGTATGAATTGTATGATTTTAGGGTTTTAATTGTTTTCTGTTTTTTTTTTTGTAAAAGACTTTCAGGTTAAGTTTGAGTTGGTTTCATGTTATAGTTGGTTTCATGTTAGGGTTTTAATTATTTTCCTGA
>JAJJMC010009994.1:955006-1008069 GCA_023531435.1 Papaver californicum | reverse complement strand
TAGTTGGTTTCATGTTAGGGTTTTAATTATTTTCCTGAACCCTGTATATAATTGAATGAGCTTTCCTGACAGAGTTTATTGGATTCACGGTTGACCCTTTTTTTTTTTTCTTAACAACATGTTCTTCCACATGAATTGATCCTTGACTTCTGTTTTTAAGGAAATATTTTGATTTATGGCTTATCATTAACTGTCTAGTGTTTTACATTGCAGTCTATACTAAATCCACCATTTGTATAGGTGCTTTTGACATAAATCTTATAGGATGATTCAGGGTACACAGTAAAATGACAATTTTGGTTTACTTTCATTTTAAACAATCAGTGTACAGTAATTTATGGCTATTTTCATTTCTCAACAGGTGTATCTTGTTGATAGTGTGAGATGATTTCTTCTCTTTATGTTTTGTTATGGTCAAACCACTCCCAGTTTACCATAAAATGTCTTTAAAAACAGTTGTTTGTGCTCCATGATCTTAACCAGCTAGGTATTTCATTTCTTTCTTTCTCATCTCTCTAAATATGTACAGCAACTCCTTCCTCTTTCCACTTTAGCTCTTAAACTACTAGATTTGTCCATACACTTGAAACCTTCCTTGTCACCATGTTTGTCCAACAACGAATACAATTTAACTTATTTTTATAAATTCATTGCATTGGCTTGTGTACAGGGTAAGTCTGTTAACATTATTATGGGAGTCTCCAGAAGCTGAGTGGCCTCGTGCCATTGGAGAACTTTGTGGCTTGCATCATATTGAAGAAGCTGCAGTTCTTAGTACTTGCAACAGGATGGAGATATATGTTGTGGCTCTATCTTGGCATCGTGGACTTAGAGAAGTTACTGAATGGATGGCAAAGTTACTGCAATTGCTGGAATTTTTTGAACTATTTTAAGCCAAGAACATTATTGATATATGTGTTTGGATGGTTTAAGCCAAGAACTATTTTTTTGATTTTTTTATGGATTTTTTTTGAATTTTTTTTGAATTTTTTTTTGAATTTTTCATTGTCAGTTCCATGAAACTGGCAAAGCAACCGGTTACCGAAAACCACCGGAGAAAAACCGAAACCGAAGTAAAACCGATTAAAACCGAACCGACGGTAAACGAGACGGCCATGGAAACTTTTTTGAAAAACCGACCTTGCCGGTTTCGGTTTTGGTTTGGCACAAAACCGAACCGAAACCGGCCATGTACAGCCCTAAATGCATCAGCTCGACAGAAATTCAAGTGTTGCTGAATGGCTCACCATGTCAAGCTTTTAAACGTACCCATGGTATAAGGCAGGGAGATCCAATCTCACCGTACTCATTCTTACTTACTATGGAAGTCTTTACTGGAGCTTTGGCTAAAGCTGAACAAGATGAAAAAATACAAGGGATTAAGATTGCAAGGAATGCTCCTCAAGTGACTCATCTATTACCCGCAAATGACTGTCTGCTATTTTCCAAAGAAGATATTCATAATTCCAATAATCCTTTTTATATCATCAACTCTTTCAGTGTTATGTCAGGTCAACAGATTAATTTCCAGAAGTCGGCTGTATATTTCTCCAAACATATTCACTCAAGACATTGTAAGATTCTTTTTAGAAGGCTAAAGATGAAGAAAATGAATACAGATGATAAATATTTAGGCATACCTTTATTTCCTTATTGGAATAAGTCTATATCTTTCTCAAGCCTGATTGATAACATGAAGACAAGACTCACCATATGGGAAGGTAAATTCATTAATCAAACGAGAAGAATTGTGTTGGTGAAGCATGTTTTAAATGCAATGCCTACTCACAGTATGGGTGTTTTTAATATATTAAATAACACAATCGAGGAAATGGACAAGATTCAGCGTAAATTCTGCTGGAACAAACATGATGGTAAAGGATTTTACTTGACTTCATGGCATCAAGTTGGTAAAAATAAAACTTCATGTGGAATGGGCTTTTGAGATTTGCAATGCTTTAATCAAGCATTACTTGCGAAAACTGCATTGAGACTCTTTCAATCCTCAAATGCGTTATGGGATAAGGCATTGAAGCAAAGATATTTTCCTCAATGCAGTGTTTTGTATGCTAAAAGAAAGCAAAACTCCACTTGAGCATGGCATAGTATACAAGGCAGTATGAGTTTCGTTCAGAAATACAGTTTTTGTTTATTGGGAATGGAAGCAGTGTGCTTATATGGCAAGGTAATATGATAATTGGGAAACAATCTCCTCTATTACCAGCTACAAGATTGGAAGAAGCTCAGACCTATAAGAAAGTATCTGAGTTGATTGATCAAGATACGAGGACATGGAAAGTTAAAATTATCCAATTAATCTTCAATCATGATGATAATAAAAAAAGCCTGAATATGAGAGTCACATTCAATATAGAAGACAAGTTAATATGAAGTCTTTACAGTTAAGTAAGCTTACACTAAGCTGGTTGAAATTAAAAACAGAAGTAGCTTAGATGAGGATGTGAATATGTCAAGATTCTGGAAGAAGTTGTGGGGCATTAAAACTCTACCACGAGTTAAACACTTCATTTGGAAGTGTTTGACTGATATTATCCCATCAAATGGGCGCATGGATAGAATTATAAGATATAATGGTGATATCTTCAAAATGTGTACTCAAGAGATTGAAACCACTAAGCATATTTTGTGTGACTACGCATTCTCAAGAGCAATTTGGTTTTCAGTTCCTGATGCAAGAAGAAGTATGCAAAATCCTGACATTTCCGTGCAAGATTGGATCAAGAGTTGGTTTACAAGTGATATTTGTAGCTTGGATAAAAACTGGATTGTTAAAATGGCTAATACAACATGGAGATTTAGAAATCAAGATGCAGATGCATTTTTGAAGATATCAAACCTGATCCAGTTGGTGTCATTCATGTTTTGCAGTATTTGAATGCTTCTATGGTAGCATTATGATGAAGCCACAATGCAACATTATTGTAGATGATTCTGCATGGCAGAATACTAATAGATAGATACCACCTTCTATCCCTTTCTATTTTATATGTTGTGATGCATCTTTAAAAAAGATAGATAATATAACTGAATCTGGATATGGACTAATTTTGCGTGACTTTGCAGGTGGATTCATCCAAAGAAAATGCCATCATGCAAATGGACACTTAACTCCGGAAGAAGATGAATGTAATGGATTAATGCAAGCTATACAGTGGGCAGAAGAGTTGAGACTTCAACATGTTCAATTGAATTTGACGCAAGATTAGTGGTAGAAGCAACTAATGGGGATATAACGAAGGTAGTAGGGAGAATCAATCACTTGCTTTAGAAATAAATACTAGATTAAATTTTAGAACCTCCTGGACTTACAAGTTCATCGGGAGAAAATGTAATAAGCCAACAGACAAGCTAGCTAGGCATGCTAGGATTTACAAGCTTTCAAAAGTATGGATCAATCACCCTCAAAGTTTTATTACAGGAACAATATTAGAGGATGCAAACTATGTGAGTTCAACTATTTGAGTAATAATTTCCTTTTGCATAAAAAAACAACAACTAATGATGAATTAAGCAAATAAAAATCATTAAAACATAATTAAATGAGGAAAATTTGGTTACTATCAAAAATATTTGGATAAAGATTTTGTGTTTTACTTCATCTTATCTTGCAGCCCTAAAAACAGCATTCTAAGACAAATGTATCCTTGCAAGTCAGATTTAAGATTAGTTATTATTAGGCCCATGAACTTTAATATGTATAACTTGATATAATACAGCCTCGCACAAAACCAAAATCACACATCACACAATTAAGAGAGTGCCTCTCACCTGTCTCAACTTGTCCACAGTCAGTGATGGAGCGGTGTTAGGATTAGGGAGGACAACTGTCCTCCCTGGAATTTGGAAAATTAAGCTAATAGGCCTAGAAAGTTGAGATATTCACACAATTGTCCTCCCAAATTTTATAAAATCACATTAATAGTTTAGAAAACTTAGATATTGATATAGTTGTCCTCCTAGATTTTGTAAAATGACACTAAGAACTTAAAATTTTTAGATTTTTACACGATTATCCTCTTAGATTTTATAATTTTTGTATAATATTGTATAGTTATATACGTTTTTTTTCGTAATTTAATTTGAAAAATTCTAATGATATGTTTGGATAATATAGAATTCCTTGTAGATACCAAAATCTATAATATAATAGGGCGTTTGGTTCAAGTAATTGGATTCCTAGAATTGGATTACAGGGTAATCCAATTCCTAGAATTTGATTATTAAGAATCATATTCTAGATTCTTAAGAATTGAATTCCCTAAGAATTAGATTCCAAGGGAATTGGATTCTCTAAGAATTGGATCCCAACTTTGGATGGGCTGTTTGGTTGGAGGGAATTGGGCCTATTCCCTTGGAATCCAATTTCTGGGCTCCCAATTACCCGAACCAAACGCCTTATAAAAAGAAAGGATGTCTGCCTAATGACAAGATAAAGGACGGACGAGATCGTCCGAAAAATGCTACGGACAATTGGGATCTGATTTTCTCTTTTATGATAAGACAAAAGACGGATAAAATTGGCCGGATACCTTTTGAAGGCTGTGATTATGCCTTTGCCGAGTAATTGGTGACTTCTGCCATGATCGTTTATAACTAATCATGATTGTGCATTGTATATATCCCAAAATTGGTTTCCTAATCTGACTATAACCAAAATTTGCTAGGTTTCCTGATTATAAAGATATCTATTATCTTTGGGAAAATAATCCCATTCCGAAATCCGATAGCCGTTTCCGAAAATCCGGGATCCTATAGGATATTATCCGATGTAACGGATATCGGATGTCGGAAGCGGATATTTCTATCGGATATTTAGTGTTATCGTAACGGAACCGGCTAAGCCAGTATCCGTCGGATAATATCCGATACCGATAACTAGGGTAATTAAAGACTAACGAGTATAGACTACCTATCTATTCTTAAGCAACATCTTCTCTTCCTCTTCTTTAGTGAATATCTTCTTCGTCACCACCATCATCTCTTTGACTCTCTCGGCTTTCTCTATATCATTCAATGGTTTTCAACTGAATCTCTCGACTACCTATCAAACCCTCAACCTTCCATCACCACCGCTCCACCACCTTCTTCTTCTTCTCTTCCTTTGCTCTTCATCTTCCATAAAAATTGAGAATTCAAACGAGATATTTGTGAGCAAATAATGAGGGGAAAAGTTCAGAAGGTGTTGTTGAAGGTGTTATGGTGTTGATTGATTTAGAGAACGAGAAATTTTGAAGTAGAGAAGACGAGAATGTTAGGTTCGTGAGAAATTAATGTTAGGGTTCTGAAAGGAATTGATTTGGGAATTTTGTGAAATTGAAAGGAGAATTGGACTACTGATGAATAAAGAGTAAAAGTTTTATGAATTAATTGAGGTTTAGAAGTTAATTTGTGGATGAATCAAAAGATTAGGGTTACAATGTTCTTCCCCAATTTTTAAATTAAAATTAGGGTTTATGTAATTTGAAGTTAGAAGAAGAAATTGGTGTTCCAGGTGAAGAATTGGAGATGGGTATTGAGTTAACTGAATGAATCAAGTGAATGGATTGAAATTGTTGATAATTTCTGAATTGAATTCGACTGCTTCAGTGGAACTCCTTGAGGTAATTGTTAATGTTAATTTAGCTTAGTTAAGTTATTTAACTCTGTTACTGAGTTATGTGGTTGTTAATGAACCTAGAAAGGAAACAAATGATGTTGATGATTTGTTGAGGTCTCTTAAGATCTCAGCTAATGGTCTTGTAATACATGATGATGTTGATGATTTGTCTAATGGTACTACATAGTTTGAATTTGGCACTGCTTTTGTTGCTGTTGTTATTCCTTTGTTTTTATTCTTCTTAAGAAACAAACAAGAATCTGAAACTGAATTTGTAAATAATAATGATGATATTGTTTTTAATGGAACTCCCAATACTACTACTGATGCGTCTGAGGGTTTTGATAGAAAGGTTGTTGTGTTTTGTAAGTCCATGATCTGATTATTGATCTTCTAAAAATAGAGTAAGGTTAATTTTGAAGATTGTTGTAGCTGTGAACATAAGTTGAAAGAATTAGTATTGATGTATTGTAGACATAGAGATGGTGGTTCTGATGTTGATCTATGTTTAAAGTGAAAAACAGGTTTTAAGATTTATATCAGCTATCGGATATTTATCGGATAGTATCCGATATCCGATAAGCTTATCAAAACGGAATCGGATTTGAAGTTTAAGATTCCGTCGGAACTTATCAGATATCGGATATCGGATATCGGAACCAGCTGAGCCAATATCTGTTTTGATAGCATCCGTTGACAACCCTAGTTACAACTAACAACTGTGTCTACTTTCTTTATTTATTTTTAATCCAATCCAGTAACAGTACAACTGGTTTCCAGCCATTTATCCAAAACGTAATCGACGGTCATAATCGACACATGCATATCGCGATATCCAAGTTGGAATTTGAATCCATTAGCAAATTGACTTTTCTCCAAGAATAGAAAACACGCGCGAGAAGCATGATCTTAGTTGAGTAACAAACAAAAAAGAACCTAAGGGCATAATACCCATACGGGCCATACCATGAAACTAAATTTCTCATCCTAAACCCGGCCACGTGGGACAACAAATGGATATGCCTTCAATGGTCAAGTTAAAAACTAGATTTCTGACCGAACCTAAATTTATGGACGGATCTTAGCTAAATTTTTTAATCGAACGTAAAAATCAGTGCAAATAGAACAAGTTGGAATTAAACCTTTTTCCTCTTTATCCAACAATGATATACCACTTAATTAATAATTATTATTTATCTTACTATATTTAAAGAAAAATCATCCTTCTCATCTGATACCTTTTGATGTATGATCAAAACTAAACTAAAATAAATAATTCATTTATTTTTATCAAGTCTATATTTCTAATGGCAAGGATTTATGATCCAGCTGATATGATCCAACTAACTAAACACAATACTATGTTTCGATTAACTAAATATTGGAACTATTTTTAATGGCCTAGGATGTAGGCCCCGACTACTATGACCGTTACTAACTAAACATGTTATTATGATCCGATGAACTAAATAGTAAGATCGTTTCTTTGGCTATGATTTCTATGACTCGACAAATTAAATATTTGGGTCATTCCTAATATCCGGATCCATGATCCGACTAAGTCAAAACTATGATCGTAGGGCCCGACTAACTTACATGCTCAACCTTCTGGGCCGTAGGCCCGGGAAATACCTAGAGAAGGTTACATTCACTAAAGCTAAGAAAGTAAGGAATATATTTTGACGAGTAACTAATAATAAGATCACATTCACTCTAACCATAGCTAACCTAACCTAACCGTCACAAATTATACAACCAATATCTAATCAGACCGGGGCCGTAAGCCCCGGCTAACACTAAAAGTAGTGAAGAAACTAAATTTCTTAATTTAACATAACCACGGCCCAATTAACTTTGAAATTGAAAGAAACTAATTTTTTTAGCTTAACTATAACCTTAATCTAAGTATGTTGGGATTGTGGGTCCGACTAATATATATATATATATATATGGGTATCATCCCGGTTTACATGTTTCACATTAATAATATTATTACACATAATTCCAAATCTACAAACCTAGATTTGTTTTTTATATATTTGATAAATATTATTAATATTTTTTTTAAAACTTAAAACAATTTCGTACTTTTGTACTTAGACTGAGAACTCTGATACATTTATTGTCAAAACTAAATTTAATGCATTATCATCACAATTAAAATTTTGTGACTTCAATATGAAATATGATTTTACTTTTGTTTTAAAATTATATGAAATAAACGATACAACAAAAACAATCGAAGAGATTGTCCGGATAATACCTAGTTTATGGTGATAAAATAAAGATATCATAATTTACTCAATTTAATTTAATAAAAGCATTTTACACCTTCTTTCTTACGTTGAAAACACCTTTTATAACTAAAACTTGTGGAAAAAAATGCTAAAAGAATTTGGGCGCCCTCGGCCGCAAATTTATACATAAGTGATATCCTATAATGTATATATTTGTCCTTCCAACACAAAACTCTTGGCTACGTCACTGTCCACAGTGCCATCACTTTCCCGTACAATTCTATTCCTTTGTTTCTTGACTCCAGATCGTATGCATTTTATTTCCCCTGTGCCCTCTGTCCCCGTGAATGAATAGTTGACATGTGTTTTAATTTCCCAACTACCAACTGTCATATTCTGGATATACCATAGCTAGTTAAATTGCCATATATTCGTAATGAAAAAAAAGGAAGAAAATATTCGATCGTTTCTTAATTATCTCTTCGTGGCATACTACCTAGGGCTGTACATGGTTACGGGTTTCTGCAAAAACCGAACCGAACCAAACTGTTTAAACCGAACCGAACTGTTTAGTAGTGAAGGTTTTTGGTAAAAAAAATTAAAAACCGATAATAACGATTTCGGTTTTGGTTTGTGCTCAAAACAAAACCGAACTACCATGAAAAATCGAAAATTATTAACCGTTGATATATATTTTTATATACTTGATAGATTAAATCTACACCTTCCAATCACCCTCATATATAAACTAAACCTAAACCTAAACCTAAACCTAATTCTCATTTCCTATTTTCTTCGCTTCCAAAAAATTTGCAGCAGCCTCCCACTCCCACCCCACCGAGTCCCACCTTCTTCTCCTTCTTCTCCATGCTTTACTAATGGTTCTCAAGTAAGCTTTCTTCATCATTCTCTATTCATTTCTTCTCCATTAATATTACTGCTAGATCTCATTGATCGTGCTGTTAGTCTTTAGTCTATGTGTTTTTTCTCGGGAATCATTTTAGGGTTTGTTGTTCTATGTTACTCGTTATCTAATCTCAAACGAAACGGTGGAAGTTTGTAATATGTGTAGAAATTGTTGTATAGTGGTTGTTAAGGTTGGTTTATGATTAGGGTTAGTGTTGGTGAATAGATGTAGTAGATAGGCTTGATTGATTGATTGATTTACATTGGCTTACTACTGTTTGAATCTGCTATTTAGATTGATAGAACTAAGGGTTTTTGGTTGTTAAAGTTGGGTGTTGATGTTGGAATGACGTTGATTTACATGACTAAACTTTTTCGATTCAGTGGTGCAAAGATTTACCCTGGTAGAGGGATTAGATTTATCAGGAGTGATTCTCAGGTAAAGTATTTGTGTATAAATGATTTATTGCATTAGTTAGTTATTTGTTTCAACTGGATTGTCAAGTTTTTTCCTGCAATGGTCCTTTCAGGTGAAGAGTTTGTTGTGGTTTTGTTGTGTGGTAGCCTGGTAGGTGTTCCTTTTTGTTAACTCAAAATGTAAGAGGTATTTCCACAACAAGTTGAAGCCCTCAAAGCTTACATGGACAGCCATGTACATCGCCCAAATCTTATTCAATTATGAGTCAGATCCTTTAATAAAGGTTAATGGTTGATATGTATAATTCCAGTCAAATTATGAAGACAAGTTAATCTAACGACACTCAAATTAGAAAAAGTTGTCTTTACAGAAAAATAAAGATATTTAGTTTAGGGTAACAAAGTCGCCAGCCAACTCCTTTGTGCATATGTTTCCATGGTATAATTCCATGTTTTTCATTTTTACTTTCTCAATTCTTTTAACTCAGTGATGATGGGATGTTGCTTCTCTGCTTTCTTCAGAGAGTGCCATGACTACGAGTCGGAAGTTGGCTCTCGATTTCCAACAATGACGACCTATGAAATTCAACCTTTGGCGCAGACCCCCTAAAATGATATCCATTCAAAAAGGTTAGAAGCTTCTTGTTTTTTTTTTTTTGGGCAATATGTTTGACTATCCATTTTCTATGACATAGATCATGGTTATCATGGTTCAAAACTAATTAAGTTACTGTTTTTGTAGGTGTGACTGGTGTCCTGGTGGAGTTGCATAAGTATTTAGACAGATATGCATAGGTCTCTTGTTCTTGCATCTTTTCAAGTTATAGAGCTTTGATTTTGTTGAATTAGTTGTTTTGATGTTTTGGGTAGTGATGAGTTTCATGTTTCAATCTGACAACTGATGAGTAATGGGTTCTTGCTTTTTATGGCATTTGCTAAAAGGATTGTATTTTATGTGGATTAATGGAAATTTGGGGATAAGTTTGTGGATGTTACACTCTACACAGATTGACTGCTATGGAAAACGGGTTCTGGTTAGAGGATTTAGATTGACTGCAATTTAAAACGGGTTCTGGTTGGCTTGGTTGTAGTACCATTATCTGAATTTGTATTTCATTTTTTATTTTATTTTTGTGTTGTCAGTTTCATGTAACTGACACAACCAGTCGGTTAATGAAACCGGCCGGAAAAAACCGAAATTGGATAGAACCGAATAAAAATTGAACCGACGGTTAATGGTTCGGTTTTGGTAAGGTTTTTAGAAAACCGTCTATACTGATTTCGGTTTTGGTTTGGCCAGAAACCGAACCAAAACCGACCATGTACAGTCCTAATACTACAAATTCTTAGTCAGGTATTGATTTTCGTTAAACAGCAATATGATGAAGTTTTGTTTGATTCATCTTAAATCGAACTTCTGTAGTAATTTGGAAACATTATGGTAGGAGTTATTGAAGAAGATTTTTGATTTTATAATCCAATGTCTTATCCCGATGCATTGCAAAATATCTGTTTCTTTAAGCCTAGATCTTACTTCCCCCGGTTGAATGCTTCATGAAAGAGAAAAAAAAAAGAGAAAACTAGATAGAGAGTGGGAAAATAGACTCTCTAATTTAAAAATCATTGGTATAATTTTATTCATTTCCAAGATTCAGCGTTTTTAATAATTTGTTAGTCGTTAGTTAAGATGTTTAACATTTCTAATCAAGTCTTATTATAAATTGATCACATTTAAATTCATCGTCAAACTTTATCATAAAAAACATTTCAATAGTAGATTTAGCCTTCAAGGTCACCATAACAAATTTGAAATGCTCGTAAGTTTAGCATTAGCAGTATCTCTCAGGTATTATGCTAAATGCTATGGATGGGAGAGATAATTAAGGAAGGATCAAATATTTCCTTTTTTCCCCTACAAATATGGTAGTTTATTAACAGCTGTAAAATACCCACAATCTCTTATAATAGATAGTTGAAAATACAAACACATGTCAAACTATTCATTTACGGGGACAGAGGGCATAGAGGAAATATGACACAAACGATCTGGAACCCTGTTTCTTTCCCCGAGTCCCTTAAAAACGGGTATCCTAATTCCCCGCTCTGTTTCTTTTCCCGAGTCCTGAAAAATAGGGTATCCTAATTCTTCGAGGAGTTAGGTCTATGATTCCCTCTAGGCAAAAGATGTAACTTCTTACCTTTTAGTGAAGGACGATTCAGAAAGATGTAACATGTTGAAAGCTATTGTTGTAAGATAATTTCATAAGATGGAATTCGTTGGGGCCATATGATAATTTTGGGCTAATCTAGATATTGCTAAACTTATTAGGTTTCTGTGAGGGGTTATTTCCTACTTATCTCTTCCTTGATGGACGGTCGAGATTTAAAGACTAATATTTAAACCCTAAGGGCATCCACAATCATGTGATCAAAAGCAAAGATCAAAGATCAAAAAATTTGATCTTTACTCCGTCTCAAGAACAACCATGGATAGTCAAGCGAAACACTGGGATATCGCATTCACGTAAGCGAAGTGTTAACTCATCTCTTGAGGAGACGGACGAGAAACTGAAGCTTCGCCTCGTCCAAGCGAGATGCTGCTCTACCGCCTACCAAAAAAAACCCCAAGCGAAATCCTAACATTTCGCCCACTAAACTAAGCGAATCACCACAATTTCGCTTGTCTAAATCCAAGCGGTAGCTTAACATTTCGCTGCCAATTGACGAAATCTTATCCCTTCGCTTATCTGTAAGCGAGCTGGTGGGATCTCGTCGCAGCAAGCGAAACATTAGTACACCGCTTGCGCTGGCGAAATTTCAGCTCTTCGCCCGTGTTTTTAAGCGAAATCCTGGGCCATCGTTTGTTCACATGCGAAACTCTAGTGCTTCGCTCGACTATAAGTTTTAGTCGTCGATCAGCGATTACTTTTAATCCTGTACAGTCGATTTCGTCGATTAAAAACTAAAGTTGATCGCACGGCTGTGCTTGAAATTTAACGATTAAAGATCAAATTTAATCTTTGATCTGGGATATAATCGATGACTGCAGTTGCTCTAAGAACCTAGTCCTCTCTCTATCTATAAAAGGGAAATAATACCCATCGTTATTGTATCCAAGGAATTAGACTCATTACGGCTAAGGTCAAGAGAGAGAAACCACGACTTCCACAAGGTATTGCTGCTACTGTAAATTGATCGATGACGTAATATGGGTTAACGTTATACGATATTTCTCATAAACTATTGTTTTATATTAATTGTATGATTATCATGAGGTTTACAATCCTGTGATTAAATAACTATAAAATTAAATCTTATAGTTAGTATCAGAGTTTACGTTTATAACTCATGATCGTCTGTTAATACAGTAATTATGTGGGTTTAATTATTTACCAAAATCCTAATTTAATAATTATGTGGGTTTGATTTGTCACCGAAATCATGATATGTGCGCTAGTATTCTTAATCAGAAAATCACTATTGTGAATTCATATTAATACAACAGATCTAATTGGTTAAGTTTTTTGTTTATCTTTTCCTGTAAGTTTGGAATTGACGATAATGATGTAACCATGTAGGGGTGCACAAAGGTCGGTTTGGCTCGGTTCTTGGTAGAACCGTGTACATGTACCTCCCTATGGTCGGTTCTCTACCCGTGTACCTGTACCATGTACCTTATATTTTCGGTTCGGTTCGGTTCGGTTCTGTTCTGTACCCTGTACACGTTTCTCGGTTCGGTTCCGGTCCTGTACCCCCTCTTTCTTTTTTCTTTTTCTTTCTCTCACTCAATTTCTTCTCTCAGTTATCTTCTCTGTCATGTCCTTGTTCACCACAGCGTCAAATCATGGCCAGCAACCCAGCATCCATATCACCATTCAACTAAAACGCATTGTCCCTGATGTTGTAATCCGAAACTATCTCAGACCCAATGTTCTTGATTGTCTTGATTGCTAGTAAACCCTTTAACTTCAATCATTATGGAAGACTGATCGTTCAGGCCGTTACTCGAACACTTTATTTGCATGACCTGATAGTGTTGTTGTGAATCAGTGATGACTCTATTTCATCTTCCCAATTCCTGCAAAATCAAGTATGACGATAACCCATCACTCCTAATCCTACAAGAACTCAAAAACATTCACAATCTCAATCATTTGTAAGCCTAAAAACACGGAAGTAGACACCATCTTCTGTTTATATCTTCTATTATGTTTCCAACCACATATTGCTCCTCAACCATCAAACGCATCTATCCATTCTTCAATCTTCTCCTCGGCTACAGATAGAGCACTCAACCCTTGGTGATCATGTCTTGGTCGACGACAGACTCTGGTTCTTGAAGTGGTCGCAACAATAAGAGACAACGGCAGAACTCCTTATTATTCCTCTCAGCTCGTGAATTAGGTTTCCACATATATAACTTACGACTAAGACTAAGAGTAACCTAACTTACAAAAGACGGATGAGATTGAAACTATAAAATGATTTGAACGGTTAATAATACTCGCTACAATCGGTCCGGTACATGTCGGTTCCTAGGTAGAACCTGTACCTGGTACCCAGGTGTACTTGGTTCTCATTTTTTGTACATGTACCCTGTACCCTCGGTTCGGTCCGTTTCAGTTACGGTTCCGTCGGTTCCGTTCGGTTCCTGTGCATCCCTAAACCTAGGTTAGTTTGAGAACTCATCGGGCCTTTGTGGTAGTGTCAAACTAATATTCAAAGAATTAAAGTTTTCGGGCCGAAAGTGTTATTGATGAATGATAGACACATTTTAGTGTCTAAATTATACCTTAGTTTCTATTAAGTTAGTATTCGATTTTGCACTTATTACGTGTTTTTATGCTTTTGTAGGTACAGTAGAAGAATAAAGATTTGTAGAAAAATTGGCTCAAAAAGTGATAAAGGCACCCCAAGGACAAGTGTTATTTGGCACCCTAGAAGTGGATAAGGGGTACCCTCGAGTCAACTCGGTCAAATCGGGTCAAACCCGAGTCAAATCGGTCAACCCGAGTTGGCCGAGTCAACTCAGCACGGGACCGATCGGAATTCGTCTGCATCAACTGGCCACTTTCAATTCACGTGAGAAACAAGTTTTTGTTGCTTCCAGATTGTTCTAAACACTCATAGTTATCTCACGCAAGTCATAAACATCAAAAGATCCCGTAAAATCAGCTTGAAAATCATGTATTTGGCCGGAATCATGATTCGATTAAGATTGGGATTTGTGGGCAGTTCTAGAGAGTTCTATTAGGTTTAGAACTCTCTCTAGGGTTTCTACTATCTATATAAACCAAGAGAAACCAAGAAAATCGAACACGAAAACCTAGAGAAGAAATCAGAGAAATTCCGGCCACTTCCGGTCGCCGCTGGTGACCTGCTGCTGCTCCGGCCGGCGTGTTCTTCATCCACCATCACCGAAGAAGACGATCTTGTAACATCTATATACGTTGCATATCCAGTGTTACATTCCGCTCCTGTTGCCTATTCTTTCAAATCTTTGTTGCTTAGAATACTTTCTGTTACAGCTGAACCCTCTCTTGCAACATTTATAAACGTATCTGTTCAGCTGTTGCACTATTATTTCACCTTGTAATCAACTTTTTGAGCAATGAAAAGATCTTTTGAGCAAGTTTTCTTCACCATGGGCTAAGTTTATTTACTGGGATGATGGATAAGGTATTTTTCTCAATTTTATGTGATTTAATTATTTTCTAATAATTATTTATAATTCTTTTGTTATTAGAATTGCATAGTTTTAAATAGTAAAAACGGTTTTCTTTCAACAGTTGTGCTTTTGCTTGATGGATTATGCTTAGTTAATTAATTTTGATAGTCCATGCTTGTGATTTACCTCTGTTTGTTAGCATAACAAAACCAATTTTGGCAATTATTTGGGCTTCAATTAATTTAAAAAGAATTATCTGATTAATCACATAGGTTATTAGAATTACCTGATTCCTGATTCCTGGTATTTTTAAAATTATTCAAAAATCATCTTTAGGTTATTTAGTCTTTTTCTTACTCCTAAAATTTTCTAGAGTTAATTAGAATCATTATTTTCTAAAATCATTACCTTCACAAGTTCGAGAATCGAACCTCTTTTTACCACTATATAAAATTACATCAATGAATGGGCTGTAAGGTAAAGAAATAATGACCATGAAATTAAGCTAGTATGGCCCAATGTAGTCAATATCGGATTTCGGTTTGTACTGGTCGAGAGCGATACACTAGTACATCTTTGTATCGGGGAGATTTAGGTTTTAAATATCGGTTCACACATTCTATACCTATAGTTATTATATCAAACGTTTTTTCCATATTGGACCTATTAAGGTATAAAACTAGTACTCATTTTTCTAAAATACTATAAAAAACATGAGTAATAATTGAAAACCCTAGAACTATATAAGGAAATTTATTTATTTTTAATTGGAAACCCTAATTTCGGCCATCTAGGTCATTTCGCCATATCGGTCAACTCATTTCGGGTCATCTCGGCCGAAATTATCGACCAAATACCGTATCGTCGATATATCGTGTATCATATCGGATGAGGGCTGAAACCAGTATTACCGGCGAGATTTCGGCCATATCCGCCGAAATCAACTACACTGGTAGGGCCACATAAAAACCGCAAGCATGAGTGGTTAGTTACATATCTGAACCGATCCGACCCGATCCAACCCCAGCTGATACATACGAACTCACTCTGATCCAGGTTTTTTTTTTTCTGATCCTGTTCTCAATGTAAGGTTTTTCGTTTTGTTTCCTTGTCATTCTGGTTTCGTATATAAGTGTGTAGAGTCGAACGAAGATTAATGACTTAATTTTATCAACTTTGGCCATACATTTTTTTTCCATGAAGAAGTCTAAACCCTTACCGAACAACAACAAACTTTTGAGAATTGACACTATCGATACGGACCTAATCCAGTCCAATTCAAATTGATTCAAAACGACATTGTACCATTCTAACCAGTTGATAGATGGAACCCATATTAATCTGTAGAATTAACGGGAGGGATTTCCCTGAGAAAGGTGACTGTTATTAAGCTGCGGCTTTATTGAAATCATTAATGTCTAATTTAATCCGATTTTTTATCAACCCATTTAATTATGAATTTTACGATCAAAATCATTTTTGACATTACTAAATTTGTATGTGTATTATAATATGATTTATAAGTTTGTGCATTAAGTTATAATTTCTCCCTCAATGTAGATTATTTAATTATATGAGATTATTGTGCTTAAGATTATTATGTCGGGATTCTTTAGTTATCACCACATGGTACTAGATTGTTTAATCTTAGCAATAATCATAATATTGTAAGTATGAATTTGTAAACTATAAAGTGTAGGTTTCGCAGTTACCATCCTACCGTGACAATGGCATTATTTTAGTTGATTGGCTATCACCATAGTAATGTCAAAATATTTTTGGCCATGATCATAATTTAATAGCTTACAATATTGTCTTGCTTAAATATATTAGAACAAAAATTTCCCACATGTGATTGAGTTCACATGTTTAAGAGAACATTGAAGGGTATAATATTTGATCATACATTATGGTTCTGGATCGTTTTAAGTCTTAAAGAGTGTCTAGTGTCATTCTCTTTATTTTCTACCTTTAATGTCAATTTTGATTGTATTTTCTAGACATAAAATAAAGATCATAACTAAATAAATGACATATGATTTTCCGTAATTTCTTAAAATGCATAAGCGATTTATTTAATTAACTCATTACAGAGTTGAGTAATCCATTTTCTATTGTTTATATATTGTCAAATTATTTTGTTTTAAAACTCAAGGTATCTTTTAAAGAAATTTAACTTCATATTATTTGGATGAATTTCCTATATTTGTGAAATGATGTTCATAGCCTATTTTCCCTATTTTTAACGCCCTTCGTCTTTATCTTCATTGTAACCCTTATTTATCGTGATCCTTAAAATGGTAGCAACTTTACACTAGCAATGTATTGAAGAATTTCCTTCAACGAACTTTCGTTATTTAATCATACTTATAAACTTGCTTAATGGTTGATTTTGGGTTACAAAAAAATTCATCACGTTTGAATATTTTCAATTAATAGGTGTTGTTTTTTTCACAATTTTCTGTATGACATGCTTTTGAATAAATATTTATGATTAATGTTTTAGAGTTACTCATAATATTTTATAATCGACTAAATTAATTTATGATCAGATCAAGTATGTTTATATCATTGAGTAGGACTGTGCAATATCACAAGAAATATTGGTGTGGTATTTGTAATTTAACATATTTGATGCATTGTTTAGTTATCACCACAGTGATACTGAACTTTAATGTTGTAAGTGATGTATATTTTTTGAGTCCACTTAGTTTGATATAATGATTCGAACAAATTTGCTCACAAGTAGTTTTAATTCACATGTTTAAACAAGCATTGAGGTTATCTAAATGTTTCATATACATGTGAAGTTATAGCTACCCACAGGTGACTGCAATTCACGGTATATTAGCTTGAACATATTTAGAATTATTTGAGTTTGTTAATACATTTTAGGACAAGATTCGCCCACAGGTGATTCTAGTTGTGGTATTTAACAAACATAATGTTGTATCATAAGAATGTAAAATGTCCACAAATATTTTTCATGTCTCACTTTGAACCTTGATAAGATTTTACCCATAGGAGAATCTTATTGAAGGTGTGAAACTATTGTAAGATTATCCTCATGTATCTCTATTATAATTATCAGTTTTTGTTCTTATTATTTTGTTGATTATGATTAATTTTTCGACTTTTGATGGGCCAATTTTTTGGAAGATAAGATTTTTTATCACCTTGATGATTTTCACATGATTGTCGTATCTACTAATTGCATCGTGATTCTCAATATGTGGATGTTTTCACGAACATTCATTACTGAAACTGAGAGACAATTACAAAGAAAAGTGAAAATTATAAATTCTAACAAAGGTGGTGAAAATTGTAGAAGGTATGACGAAACATGATAACATTCTGAACCTTTTACTTAGGTTTTCCAAAAAGTTTGGCATTGTTGCACAATACACAATGCATAATTATCCTTGACATAATAATGTATAACAAAAGGCTAAATCATACTCTTATGAAAATGGTTAGAAGCGTGACGACTTACGCATAACTACCCATATGTTTGTGGATGTATGTTCTTCGTACAACTGTGTAATTCAAATATATTTTGGAGTAAAACAGTTCTAAAGACATACTTTGGACTGTAGAAAGGCTGGAAACCTATTTTTAAAAAAAAACCTGTAAGTTATGGTTGTTCAGTTGGAGCGAGGGTTTATATTCCCGAAGAATAGAAAATGGATTTGAAAGCTATTAGTGGTTCATTGGTTTTCCTAAATAATCCAAAGGGTATATTTTAATGTTCTAATCATGGTATGAGACTTATTGAAACCGAAAAAAAATGTAAATTCATTAGTGATGGCATAATATGTGGGAGTATATGGATACATTTGCTTAAGAAGTTAAAATAATGATCCCTTTGACTATGACTTCGACAAATATTGTGAATCTTTTTCACTGTCGAACCGTTCCATAATGAAGGACCATAAGTTACTGATCCTCTACTCCATAATGAAGCTACTGTCAATAAAGAAATTGTCGAAAACCACAAGAATCAGCATTAATAAGGTCTCATAGATATCGTAAGAACATTATTCATGATGTTTCAGTGGTTTATTTACAAGAATTTAATTTTGATATGGGATGATAAAGATTCGTGTTTTTTTTTTTGATTCACAAGTTATTATGATTAATTGATTGATGTCATGAGAGATAAAATCAATGGTTGAACGCCAAGTCTCAGATATTGCTTAATTGTTCGAAAGACACAAATTAGTTGTGTGTAAGCGGGTCTTTCATACCTAGACTACTGTAACAACAATGTTAAATGGTATAAAGCTAGACTTGTAACCAAAGATTTTACTCAAAAAATGAAGCATTGATTGTAAATAAGTTTTTCTCTCGTGTCAAAAAAAGACTTATTCAAAATTATCATAACATTATTAGTAGCTCAGTATGAATTTAGATTTACATCAACTAAATGTGGAAATAACCTTTATCAATGGTAAATTTTAAAGAAATTTTACATTTGTTAACCTGAAGGCCTTGCCTTATTAAATCGGTACTTGTAGTCTGCAAATTTAAGAAACCAATGTATAAAATTATATAGTTTCCCCTCAGTGGTATATGAAATTCAACAAAACTATAAATGTTTCTAGTTTTGGGTGATATTATTATATGCATATATCTCAAGATCAATGGGAGAAATTTATACTCGTTGTTTTTTTATGCTAAGACATACTACTTACGAGTAGTGATCTTGGTTTTGTGCATATCTCGTTATGATTTTTGAAAACAAAGGATATCAATGAAGCTTACCATGTGATAGTCACATATCATGCAGATTACTAAAACTTTCATATAAAGCCTATATCGAATTTTTGAAGAACTTTTAAGATAACAACATATTTAAAAAATTTTGTTTCATATTGGAAAGAAGATATAAATTTAATCTTCATTAAGTCTTAATTTTGAAATGGAACATATAACGAGTTGTTGATTGATGGTTTTGCAATAGTGGTAAGAAAAGGTTTCAAACTCTCGAACTTTTGAAGATTGATTTTAGTTTTAATAAAATAATTTTAAACTAAAAATATACACAAAATATGAAAATAATATTCACAAATACTGAGGTTATGAATTTCACCATTAACCAATTAAAGTGTTTCAAACTAATCAATATTCATACAATTCTTTACATTTATAGTGATTATAATAAGCTGCTAAAGTAGATTCTCAAAATAACAATTGTAAATCAAAAGCATAGAGCATCGAAAACCCTAGGCTAAGCATGCTCTATCAAAACAAATCACAATTGTTTAATAAAAATCCTTAAATCGATTTTTTAATCAAAGCAAATAATCATGAAATAAATTGCAAAAATCAATTAAAATAGAAATATACCACTTTCCTTGGAACAATAGCTTCCTCCATCGCCTCAGCAAAGGGGTTTAGCTCCTCATGTTGAAAACACCCTCAAAAGATTGGTACATAGCTCAAAGTGTTTACAAATGATGAAAAAGAGTGAAAATAATGGAAACAACGAGTTTTCAACGTTTATAAGCGTTACAGACTCACTGTTACAGAGGGAAAAATTTTCACTGAAGATAAACGTTGCAATTGAAAATAAATGTTGCAAAGTTAAAAGCTTTAGCAATAGAATCTTCAACCTTTTTGCTACAGAAACTTCAACCTTTTCGCAACATTTTCTTCATCTTCTTCATCACGAGAATTTTCTAGATTTTTGATTTTGTGTTTCTGGCCTCTCCAGACCCCCCCTCAATTCTCGTTGTCTTTTCTTATTTATACTAGCACCTCCAAATCTTAAAAATCATCAACATATCTTTTACTTTAATGAGAATACATTCTCGGGGGAAAGAAATCTTATTTCTTCTCTCGATCTGATTTGTTTCTCTTTTTCCATTGATTCTCGATCTGATTTTTAAGATAGAATCTTGGTGAGGCTTTTTTTTGCCTTGTTCAAACCCTCAGATCATATTTATTCCATAGAAAGAAAACCGAGAGATATTCTTCCCATAATTAACACAACAACTTATTTCACGAGGTTTGCTTGGTTTCGATCGAGTCTCCCATACTACTTAAACTCAAAAATATTAGGCAAGAATATATCTTGTCATAAAACCACCAAAATCTCCAACCAAATACGTCAAAGTCTTCACAGATCAATAGAAATAAGATTCCCGCCAAAAACAAACCCTTTTGAATTTGAAATAAGATGTCTGCCTTTACTAGAAGTCTGGGTGCCTTTATCAATTTCTTGGGTGCCTTTATAACTTTTTAAGCCCAACTTTCCTCGATTATTTATTCTCCGAAAATATCTACAAACACATAAAATCACAATATAAGTACACAAATGAGTTCTAACAATATAAAAATTAAGATCAAATAAGACACGAAAACGTGTCTATCAAATACCCCCAAACTTATTATTTTCTAGTCCTCGAGCAAATCTAATCTAGAAAATAAAAATAAATCCTAACTCACTTTCGCAGGCATCGCGATTGCACTTAGCGTGTGCAATAAGCCTTTAAACCCCTAAGTGTCCCTAGTGGACGAGTTTTGTACCGTGAGGGTTTACAAGAGGTATACCCACAAAACCTTTACTCCAAATTCTAGCTACCTTTGAACGATTCAGGATAGACACTAAACAAGCTATTTTAGTTGGCATACTAAATTCTTCGGCTATGGGAATCATTACCCTATATGAGTCCAATTGTTGTATACGAGTTTGAACTCAGCATACTAAAATTCATGTAAAAATTCAAAACTCTACTTCGATAGTCGTTCAACCACGATATTCAGAATCTATCAAAGTACAATCACATGAAAATATTTAGAAGATGGATGCGGACAAAATGAAGTTCGCGCATGTTGACTAAGGTGAACGGTGTTTCCCATATCTGTCTGAAGGTCAGTGCCAGGATGAATCCTAATGGATTGAGATACGCTCCCATTAGTCCTACTGCTTATACTAATATCGACTCAGCTGATAAATACAAGGGTTCAACGGTCGATTTATTGAAAATAAAATAATTATTTATTATTTTTAAATATACTGACAACATGATTGGATCAAATGAATCCAAGCGCATACTCCTTATCAGCATCGTACATGATAGTTCTCATGGATCCTACATTCCAAGCTTGCTTAGGCGACAGAGACAGGGAGAACACACACATATTGCTATCAAAGTGTCAATACTCTTTTTCTTTCTTTTTTTGAGTATTGCTCTAAATAATACAATAATGTGGCTTGATCTCAAACACTCAACTTCATCCTGACAACGATAACAATTTGATATTGGTGCCCCACCAAATCACTTAGAGAAACACAAAAATTGCGAAAATAAAAACAAAAGGTGATATGGTAAAGATAGACTCCGAGATATGGTGACAACTATCGTGTTATTTCTAACACCTGAGCTAGTCATCCTTTTATGAATAGACCATTTAACTGGGCACACCAATTCTTATAGAAAAAGAGCTAAGTTTCCATCTACCTAGAATGGTTAGTGTCATCATGAATTGTTCACAAGTTTCTAGACTTTGGAGTTTCATATTTTACTAAAAGTTTCTCCCTTACCCCCAAACTTAAATCTAACATTGTCCTCAATGTTTTAAAGATGAATTATTAAAAGCACGAACAAGGAGAAATTGTTACCAATTGAAGGAAAGGAGTTAAGGAAAGATATTACCGTGTTGCATGTGCATGGGTTACCTCCCAAGAAGTGCTAAGTTTAAAGTCTTCATCCAGACTTTGGAAAGAATTAGTCACCTCATAGAATCATATAGCAATAGTCGGAACAACTGTGGTCATCTGAATAAAATAATACTACCAAAAATAGAAGGAAACTTCAGCATGCCCAAAAAGTGAACAAAAAGAGTACAACCTTATATCTATCTAGTGTCTTGTTTAAGACAACTACGTCTAGTTGAGGTTCAGGTTCGGGCTCTATGAAAGGGTCTAGATAAATCTCTTTAGGCTGAATTTCCTCATATGAGGGATCAACAGGATCATGTTGTAAAGTCCGGAGTAACTAACCTAATAAATTTGAAGCACATAATAATAACCTGAATAATTGTGGATCCTCAAAGTAAATCATATTTGACTCACACAATTGACTACAATGAAGGTGGTCATTCTTAAACAAATACGTCGATTCTAATTCAGGCTTAGATTCAAAACTTATTAACTGACACATTTGAAATTCAAACGTTCCCACATATGGAAGAAATTTTTTTGGTGGGAAAATAAATTCAATCTTGATAGTATTTCCTAGGTAAACCACATCGACCAGAGGATGGGTTTCTAACAACTGAACTTCTTTTTGGACATCAACATGCTTAGAGAATCTAGTTTGAAGATGATCATGGAAAATGGTAGAGGTGAAAATATCAATCCCCAAGTGAGGGACTTTAAGCAGGGATACTTGACAATCACAAAAATCATCGGTACCCCCAAACTGAGATGGACATTACTCTTAGATGGACTAAAACTGTTGGTTGGATTCTAGGGTCCTTAAGGTCAGAACTACACTCAGCTTCCTCTATAAAAGGAAATAAGTTAGACTTATAAACTGGTAGAAGTTCAAAATTAGCTTTCAATATATTATAAGTGTCCATCAAAGGTGCAGAATCTAACAAAGTATTCACCTCATTAATAACACTATCATCGTCAACATCAAACCCTAAGTAGGTTAGGCATTTCTCAAATGGATCTTCTAACAAAGTGTTTGACAAAGATTTCTGAACTGAAGTACTAGTTATGTTCACTTCTTCAAAATCATAGATCTCACAAGAAGGTTTTCTACTCATACTAAATAAATTCAGTTTATTAGTCATGTTACCAAAAGAAAAATTAATTATTCCATTTCTATAATTGATGGCGAAATTGTATGTAGCTAAAAAGGGACAACTTAAGATCATTGGAATTTGAGCCACTGGGACCTGAAAAGG
This sequence comes from Papaver californicum, assembly GCA_023531435.1. Taxonomy (NCBI): domain Eukaryota; kingdom Viridiplantae; phylum Streptophyta; class Magnoliopsida; order Ranunculales; family Papaveraceae; genus Papaver; species Papaver californicum. Next base: position 984,302 of record JAJJMC010009994.1, on the reverse strand, counting down.
TTGGGTGTCTAGGACAACAAAATCCACTGGGGAAACTATTCTATCAACCTGAATCAAATCATCCTCTATCACATTAAAATTTTCTAAGAGTCTATCATCTTCGTCAGAGACTATTGTCTTCGAATCGTTAGACTCTAAATTACTCTCACATGTGATCCCCTACTGATTTATGTATTTTTTTTACTTAATTATTCAATTTCCTGATTTATCTTCATTAAATTTTAAAGCATTTTTATTAGAAGTATAAAACTAAGGGTAAATTTGAAACTCCGAATTTTACAACTTTATTTACTGTAAATAAGGAGAGTTCCATTATATAATAGTTATGGATTATTATTATTATTATTTACTTATTTATTAATGATAAAAACATGTTTATAAGAAATTGGTGGGTAGCCTAGCAACAAGCTGGGTTCCAACACCTTTTTGAATAGAAAATCAAAATCTATGGAAGAGAAAACTGCCTATTTTGATATTTAGGTCTTGACTGGAAAGACAATTCTTCGATCTCTTCAAAAAGGTTATCGTATATTCACCAAGTTCACCCAGAGTTGAGAAAGCTAGAATGCCAAAACCGTATCCGTGAGTTCTACATTTATCCATATACTTATTGCGCTTGCGAGTGACAGCATTAGCGATAGCTTACCCTGGTATAAAACTGCAAACTCCACCTCCTTTGAAGGGTGAAACACCTATGACATCGAAACATACGCCTTGTTCATTCTCCCAATTATAAATCAGAATATATGCAGGTCTCAAGAGACAATCTCTGTCTGATAAAAACCCCAGAGCTGCTTCTTTTCTAACTGGCACACCTGCTTTGAAACATATATCTGCTAATACATCTCTCACTAGGTCATATCGAACTTTGAGCCCTACATTACTTGCACAATGCAAATCATGGTCCCCGAAAACGTTCATATCTCTATTACATCTTGGACAAAAGGCCCCTATATCAAGAGCGGAATGCCTAGACGGTAAAAAAGCACTGAGCTTCCTTGGCCCAATACATTGATTACCCATTAATTGGTACATCTAAAAGGAAAATTGAGCATGTTTATATTTGTTGCATTGCCAAAGAATCAAATCACGTTCTGACATGTTAAATTTTGTAGGTATCTCTTTTTTTACCTTATCGAAGTATTTTGCTGCCAAGAACTCATAGTGTGACGGACCAAAATTTTTTTGCTTCCAATGGGTCGGGTTTCGACCCATCAGGCCAGCTCCAACTTCCTGATACGCCACTCGAGAAACCGTACTTAAAATTTTTCGAACCAATTCGATCTTACTAAGCAAATGTTCATCGATTTAACTCAAATTGCTTTATACGCTAGCAAGCATTGCTTTTAAATGGGTGAGGAATGGCCAGTTGCCAATGTCAGGGTAGTCATCCGTAGATGGGAGCCCCAGTTGGGCTTGAGGACTGGCCAGTTGCCATCCGTAGACATCCGTAGATGGGAGCCCCAGTTGGGCCTGAGGAATGGCCAGTTGCCATCCGTAGCCATCCGTAGATGGGAGCCCCAATTTGGCTTGAGGAATGGTCAGTTGCCATCCGTAGCCATCCGTTGATGGGAGCCCCAGTTGGGCTGACAACTCACAGTACTAGGTCAAACTCAAACGATTATCTTTTTCAAATGATATGAACTACTCAAAGAGTTAGTAATCATTTCTAGATGGATGATATGAACTGCCACTATAGGAAATAACCATCCCTTCTCAGATGATATGAATTACCTGGAATGGTAATAATCATCTCTATCACATGTATCAGACAGATGATATGAATTGGCATCCAACAATCACCCTTCATTTCTCATTAGATGATATGAACAACCCCGAAGAAGTTGCAATCATCTCTCAAGGTAGTATGAACAACCAGTACTGCAACTACCTTTTATTGCCAAGGTTACAATCATCTCTGAAGGGATGGTATGAACTTCCAAGCAGCAACCAACCCTTTTTAGACGATATGAACAACCTCATGCAGTTGTGGTGAACCGCATAGCGGCTGCCTACATACCCTCTCCGTTGCTCGAAGGGATCAAGCACGACCGTAGTTCATCCTTTTTTGGTTTAGCTAGTATGAATTGTATGAACTGCTTGTCGTAGCAGTAACAATCTCTAAGATAGTATAAACTTCTTACCCAAGGCACTAACTATCTCTAGATGTAGCAGTAAGTTAGATAATATGGATAGTATGAGTTGCATAGCAACAACTATACCTAGCACATCCCATCACCAACAATCACCTTGGCAACTATCCATTGATGAACAAGATACCATCATCTATATTTGTACTTGTACCTGCACCTGTACCTGCCATTTTAAACAACAATATAACACATCTGTGTTGTATACCAGTCCAAGCCATTAAAGTATTTAGAACATTCTTCATTCTATAAACAAATAGACATTCAATTCACATCTACCAAACTTAAGATAATATTTTTAGTACCTTCGGGTAGTAGTCAAACTCATAAGAAAATACAATACCAAAAAATCATGAAAAAAAGGACCAAGGGAAATGTCCAGTGCTTCTTAATACTAGTATTGATGCTGCATCACCATCATCACTTGCTTCCACCCGCCCATAATGATCACCGGGATTGAAATAGAATGTTAAAGTGCATCCCTAATTAATTTAACCACTAACCGCCACAGCCATAATAATCCATAAGACATGAGTAGACCAAAACCCGTTAATGATATTTTGCACATAATATCACGGCAAGAGACTTATATTAAGAGATATATATTCATTTCAGAATTTAAGCATTAAGTTATGGTTCATATACTATTAAGCATTAAGTTTAGTTCCGGTTCGATATGGCAACACATAGTATCAGTATACTATTAAGTTATGGTTCATGGTATTTTCCATTATCACCTTAGTAAATAAACTAGGTTCATGAAATCATGCCATCAAGCCAAAGAACATAAAATGACAGTACGAATCAGACAACATATATAAGAAGTTTAGCAAGTGAGCACAAAGAGTTGTTAAACACTTAAGTTATATCATAAGAAGATCATTGGTGCAAACAGATTTCATTTCTAAATTAGTTTGCGCTAGTCACATGCAATCAACCACATACGAACCATCATTCGCCATCCATTTTCATATGGTAACAATAGGTACAGATAAAGAACCAATACACAACGTTTACAATTATATATGATGTAATCAATGTAAACGCCATGGCTATTAGCAATTTCATTGTTACATCAGATAGTATTAATTCTTGGCCTAAGATGAACAAAATCTCTCATAAACTCAAGAGCAAGTTAGCCTCAAACAATGCATACTGAACATGATCCACAGAAGATGTTAGAGAAACTATATGACCTTATACTTGTCAAGGCACGCAATTGAAACATGAGAGGAACATACAAGACTCATCTTCAATACAGGAGTCCCAACATGAATTGGCTTTAATATTCCAAGTGTTAGATAGTTAAGCATTGTAAGCATATAATTTGAGATATAACTAGCCAAGGATCCTATACCAGAGCCCATTCAATTTCCTCTACTAGTACCGACACATTTCATATGTCAACCATTGTAAACATTTAGACAATATCTCACCATTATTTAACCATATCCATACGTGTAATATTGTAATGTATAAATAAGACTAATGCTAAATTCGTTTTCCATGTCAAAACCAACTCTAATTAACCAACATAAAGATGATCAAAATCACTTACCCATACCACTGTCAGCTCCACTACACTTGATAAATCCACCATAATCGAGTCACCAATAGCTGTTTGCATATACACCACTTCAACCATGGTTCAGACATTTCTACAAATACTATATATGCACTACTAGATTAACCCCAAATGTCCATACAAACCAATTCAAGATTCCAAATTGAATAAATTCAAGAGTTGATTCCTCTTTTCATACTGCTAATACTATTGTATGAGCTAATTTTAATACTGGAAGAATGATCTCAAAAGCTACTTAAACATAAGTGTCAAAACAGTGAAACCCCACTAGCTACATTATCTACTATTCTCATCAAACTCACTACGTATCCTAGCTACATTATCTACTATTCTCATCAAACTCATAAAGTATCCTGATATGATCATAGTGAAATTTTCACCAGACATGCATAACTATAACAAAGTCATTGTATAAAAATTTCAAGGAAAAGTAACGGTTAAATATCAAGATACGACTGATTTCATATGCTCCGTTGAGACTGAATTCTGACAGACACAACTGTAGAAAATCCCCTATTTGGGGTACTTACTATGATCAATTTGTTTTGAAATTTTTACAGCTTAACCATCACAAAAATGGGTTTTTCATATCCAAAAATCAGATCAATACATGTAGTCTAAGTGATAAATTAGAGGTCTCAATGACTCTGCCACGTTATACAGATTTTGTATAATAGTTTTCTATAATACACTAAGTTTCTGCCACTTTCCTTAGTCCGATTATCTTCAAAATCTAGAAGAGTTTTTCTGATATGTTTATGCATAATATATCCAAAAATCATAAGATTACAACGGTTAGAACTTGATTTATAAGCTCAACAGTACATATGCATAGATGTCAGATTGACTATTTTGCAAACCAAATTAGGGATCCATTATCAAGATTAGGATTCCAAGTAGTTCAACAATTTAAACTTAAAAGCTAACAATAACAATTGATAAAGTAAGAATTTCTTACAGTAGACTTGAGGTTGAAATACCTTGAAACCTCGTCTTGTTTTAGTTGCATTATTTCTTCATGCTACTAGTTTCTTTCCTCAATACAAGACTTGTTAAGCTAATCTTATCTCTAAAAATCAATAATTGCAACAAAATCCAACGATTTCATGCTCATACACTATCCCAAGCTTCACCATCATTGATTCTTCTCTTTTCTATAATACATAAACGAGAGAAGAAGAAAAAGGGTCTCAAGCTCCTTTCTCCTTTTATTTTTGGTTTTGGTCCATTGAGGATCGAGTTCTTAATAAACTCAAAACCATATATTCCCAAATTCTAAATGCAATTAAAAAAAAAAAAAGATTTTAAATGGCCATGGGCGAAAGGAAGGCAACCACCACACACACAAAATTCAAAGGATTATTGTGAATATCATTGCTTTCAAGGCCATCCCACAAGCAGATGCAAGAATTTAAAATTGCAAGTTCAAAAGTTAATTGATGCGGGAGAACTGAAAGAATTTCTTTATTTACCCAATCCACCACCAAGGCTCAACATAGGAAAATTTTAAATATTCCACAGAATAACCGAACCATCAATACGATTTCCTATACCGAGTCAAGTCAATCATCTATGAACGCAGCCATTGATAAGAAGTTGCGAAAAAAAAGTTGATAGACATGAAGTTTTTAAAGTTGCGGGAAGAATCACAGAAACATGGGAGGAATGGATGGCGGACGAAGTTGACCAAGAAATCGAAACACACAATGATCCGTTGGTACTCACTTTACCAGTGTTTGGATGGAATGTAAAGAAGATTCTCATGGATGGGGGAAGTTCGCTTAATGTGTTATTCTATGACACATTTCAAAAAATAGGACTAAAGGATGATCAACTCACACCTTCTTGTTACACCATTTATGGATTTAATAGGATAGCGTCAAAACCAAAAGAAGATATTTTACTTGATGTTATGACGGGACCAATAAGCATTGTAACTAAATCCAATGTAGTAGAGGCACAGTCCCCATATAATGCTATCATTGGCAGACACTAGGTTCATCAATTGAAAGGTGTGACCGCAACTTATCATCAATATTTTCGATTCCCAACACCAGAAGGAGAAATGGAAATAAAGGGGGATCAAAATGTTGCAAGATCTTGCATCCTCATAGAAACACGCATGAATGAGGAACGAATTCAACAACATAGAAAGAAAGAACGAAAAATTAAAGCAAAAGAAGATATAATAAATCAATATTTGATTGAGACTATTTTGGCAGCGTATACGCAAAGTGGCACCCCGAATATCATTTATCAGTTGAAAAGGAACTAAAGAAGCTCATGGATGTGGGATTTATTCGAGAGGTGCGCTACCCAACCTGGATATCCAACATGGTAATTGTACCAAAGAAGAATGGAGGAGTAAGGATTTGTATAGATTTCACCAATTTGAACAAGGCATGTCCTAAAGATAGTTATCCGTTTCCTAGCATTGATCAATTAGTTGAAGGACATGAAGCTTTATCTTTCATGGATGAACATTCAGGGTATAATCAAATTGCTTTAGCTGAAGAGGATCAAGAACATACTGTATTTTTTACCCTGCATGGTTTGTATTGCTATACCCGAATGCCGTTTGGACTAAGGAATGCAGGCGCAACCTATCAGCAACTGGTAGATACAATCTTTAAACCATGGATAGGCCGCACCTTGGAAGTCTATGTAGATGATATGCTAATAAAAAGTAAACTTTCAAAGGATCATTTACAAGATTTGAGAGAAATATTTGAAGCTCTACGCAAATATAAAATGAAAGTTAATCCGGATAAATGTATTTTTGGAGTTACATCTGGAAAGTTCTTGGGTTACTTGGTCACGAAAAAGGGGATTGAAGTTGATCCAGCAAAAATACAAGTGATTGTTAATATGCCATCTCCAAGGAATGTAAAGGAAGTACAAAAACTAAATGGATGTTTAGCCTCACTTAGCAGATTCATTGCCAGATCATCAGAAAAATGCAAACTATTTTTTGACACACTGAAGAAGAAAAACAAATTTGTATGGAATGAAAATTGTGAGCAAGCCTTTCAAAAAATTCAAGCTTATCTTGCCGCACTACCTGCATTACAAAAACCAAAGCTTGAAGAGGTACTGGCCTTGTACATAGCTGCAACAAAAGATGTTGTAAGTACGGTATTGGTACGAACAAATGAGAAAGTAGAGAAACCAGTGTACTATATCAGTAAAACTCTCATTCTTGCAGAAAGGAATTACACCAAAATAGAACAATTGATATTAGCACTGGTTTTTGCCACACAAAATTTGCGCACATATTTTCTAACACACTATGTGCGGGTACCAAGTAAAGCCCCGTTAGAATCTGTACTAAAGAATGCGGGAAAAGCAGGGAGAATAGCAAAATGGAATGCACAATTGGAACAATTCCATATCCTATTTGAAATACAAACTGCACAAAAATCACAAGTCTTGGAAGATTTCCTTGCGGATTTACCTCTGGATGACGATTTTGAAATTCAAGGTTTGCCCGGGATAGAAGATGATGATTCCCAAGATATTCTGAGTTCTTAAACTCCCGCAGATGAGAAGTATTTGTTGATGGGTCACGGAATAAAGAAGGAACGGGAATCAGAACTGTGATTACAACCCCTAGAGGAGATCGGATGGTACATGCATTTGGTCTTGAATTAGGTGAACACACAAATAATATAGTAGAGTATGAGGTTGTGGTTCATGCCGTACGTCTCATCATCGAGTTGGGAATAAGTGATGTATGGCTCACAAGTGATTCACAATTGATAATACAGCAGGTTGAGTTGAAATATCAAACGCTTGATGAAGACTTGATAGAATACAAGAATCTTGTTCAAAAATTGGCATCTCAAATTCCAAACATAATTTTTTGACATTTATCCAGAGAGAAAAATTGCCATGCTGATGCATTAGCATTCATTTCTTCAATGATAAAATATCAAAATACATCAGTAGTCAAAATTGGGCGAATCTATGAGCCATCAATTAAGTTATGGGCAGTTGAAAACATAGAAAAAGAAGTAGGTGAAGATATTGAAGATGCAGCCGTTAAAGATGATGCAAACTTTCCGCAGAAACCAGAAAATGAATCGTCCAAGGAAGATTGGAGGCTTCCAATACATCAGTACTTACAAAGTGGGATATTGCCCGCATGCACTAAAGATGCGAGAAAAGTGCAGAAATTATCAATTGCGGGATAAAATTTTGTACTGCATGTCTTTTTTGGGACCGTTGCTTCGGTGTTTATCACAAAAATAAGGGCAACGTATTCTCACATATATTCATTATGGAGATACGGGAAATCATAGTGGAAGACGATCACTCGCACAGAAAGCAAAGACGCAAGGGTATTATTTTCCATTCATGCACAAAGATGCGGACAACCTGGCAAGAAGGTGCAAAGAATGTCAACGTTTTGCAAAAAGAATTAAAGCTCCCGCAACAGAACTCAATCTGTACTCAGCCCATGGCCGTTTGCAAAATGGGGAGTAGATATTGTTGGTACCTTAGTGAAAGGCACACAAAAAAGGAAATACTTGATCGTAGCAACTGATTATTTCACTAAATGGGTTGAAGCCAAAGCTCTTGCTCGCATTAGGAATAAGAATGTTTTCAAGTTTTTATTCGAAGATAAAATTTGCAGATTAAGAATCCCGGTAGCTATAGTCTCGGACAATGGGCAACAACTGCAAGGAAAAATATTTATATGCTTTTCGAAGCATTTAATATCCAAAAGAACAAGTCCACTCCACTTTACCCCCAAAGTAATGGACAAGCTGAGCTACAAATAAAACTATTTCCATGAATCTGAAAAGGACTTTAGATGGACATCATAAACGATGGTGCGAACAACTTCATAATACTTTATGGGCATATCGTACAACGAGAAGAGAAGCCATTGGAGAATCACCATTTCTTCTTACTTATGGAGCGGAAGCATTTATTCCAACGGAAATTATTTTACCCACAACAAGGACAGAAGCATGAGAAAGAACTTAAACACAAATCTAATGCTTGAGAAGTTGGATGACTTGGAAGAAACAAGGGAGGTTACACTCCAAAGAATGGAGAATTATCAAAGAAGACTGGAAATAAGAATATAATAAGAAAGTCAAGTTGCGAAATTTTGTTGAAGGGCAGTATGTTCTACGACAAATACCAGAATATCAAAGAGACAAAAAAACAACAAAGTTTGTGCCCACATGGGGAGGACCATATGTCATACAAGATATTGCGGGACAGGGATCATACCACTTGCGGAATATGAATGAAAAAGTTTTACGGCATCCTTGGAACGCACAATATCTCAAACCATATTATCCATAACCAACAATGTAATCATACAATAATTTGGCTTCATACTAGGTAAAACAGAACAAATGCAATCTCTCTAGAAAGTCCATATAAATGTCTATGAGTGTATGACTATTGGATCTTTCGCCACATAGATGCCTAACATGACATTAATTATTGTATCAGGTATTCTCCATCTCAGGAGGTACTCTAGGATCGCATCCTAATTTCCTCCTGGCCAGAGAGAAGTTAGACATGTGATTGTACCCTCAAAGTAACTTGAGGTACAAAATTACCTTGCGGTTAATCAATGCACACACTCAATCAATGCACTAACAATGAATATATATTTATAAAAAAATTTGCAGGAACAATAATACGAGACAAAGAGGAAACATACAAATACAGTTCAAAAGAAGGGAAAAACTAAGGAACGGGAAAACAAGGGAAAAACTAAGGAACGGGAAAACAAAGGAAAAACTAAGAAGCGGGAGGTTTTGCACTAGAAGAAGGGTGTTGAGGGATCTCCTTTCGGCTATAGACTTTTGTGAATCCATCAATTTTAACCTTATCAAGCGTGTTGTTGATCGCTTTAGCAACTCCAACACGAGCTTCAATTTTTAACCAATAAATTCTAGCCTTTGCGGATTCAAGTTCTTGCTTATACTTATTCACCTCGGACGCAGACTTTTGTACCTGCTCTTCCCAATAATTTCTCCTCCCATGCTCTGAAGCCAACTCACGAGTCAAGCTATCAACTTTGTCCTACGCTTCCTTAGTCTTAGAGGAGAGAATCTCAAGTTGACATTGCGCCTCATTGGCCTTGACATTAACAAGCTCCAGTTGCCCTTTGATTTCTTCCAACTTAGCATTGGTAGCATCAAGCTCTCCTTCATCCCTAGCAGCTCTTGAGGCCGCATCTTTAAATTTTTCTTCAAAACCTATAATAAAAATAACAGGTTAATCAATATGGAAATAATATTCAACTTCAAATATACAATAAAATAAGATACCTCTTGCGAGGGATTCAAAATTTTTTATTCGTGAGCCATTGCGTCCTTAGAAACATCAAGGAAATCATATTCTTCTGAAAGTTTATGATAATTGTCCGAAAGTTTTTGAAGATCTTGACGACATCGATCTAACTCCGTTTGTTTCAATGAGTCATTATTTCCCACAACTGATTTGATTCATTTGTACACTTTTCCATCTCTCTAACGGAAAATATCACTTTCGCGATGAATAATGGTATCTAGAAAGCTACGAATTTTAACATGGGCTTCTGCAAGTGCATTCCCTTTAGCATGAGCATCAGAAGCAGAGTTATCTCTTTCTTTAATGAGTTGTGCCATATATGAAGAAAGCTGAGAGTTATGATGTGACCCGGAACGAGAAAATCCTGCAAGGATATTCTGGCGCTCCACACAAAGCTTGTGATTTTCTTTTTCCAATTTCTCTGATTGTGCCCGCACTTCAAGAAGACAATCCTTAGTCCATAGCAAAGTAGCATTATATTCTTTCTTCTTACGGATATAATCTCCATATAAAAGCTGATGCTTCGATTCTAATTCATCGTACTTTGATTTGGTTTGAATCATCCTATCAACCAGGTTATTGAATCTTCCCTTGATATCCACATTTTCGTTATTGACTTTTAATACATGTTCTATCAGACGTGTATCTCTACATTGTAGCCTAGTCACGAGGTTTGAATCACCCGCTGATCCCATAAAGTAATTCAGAAACATGTAAATAAAGTAAGAAAAATGATATGAGAGGGAAAGTGTTAAACCTTGATTTTGAAGTTCTAGTAACTGCTGACGAAGCGTGTCATTTTCCCGCTTCAAGTCCGCAACTTCTTCTTCCACAGTCCTAAACTGGGTCTCCATCTTCATGGATCGTCCTTTGTAAAATTTAGAAGCCACATATGCGGCATTCTAACCCCGAGCAAGCTGCAATTTACAGGATTAAAGTTATAAATAAATATGAAAATAAAACGAAATTTAAGGTTATTAAAATAATAAAAATACCTGCAAGAGAGCTTGTTGCAGGAAAGAGTACGCTTCACCATCCGCAAGAGCAATCTTCTCCGCCAGAGACGAAGGAAGGTTTATATCGAATGAGGGGTTGACGGGATGGCGTTGGCATTTTAATCAGGCTTCTTTCACTACGACATACGGTGCAGACCGCATGTATTCCCGCAGATTAGCAACCACAGGGTTATCTGACTCCACCGGCTGAAAATCGCATGGAACAGACAGCAGCTCTTTGGACAGAAACCAGCGGAAGGCCTCCTCCTTCTTGTCCATAAGACTTTTATCTTCTTTTATTCCTTTACCTTTATCCCTATGCGGGATTTTTTCACTCATTTGGACCGCATCAGTGACAGCCATGCTTGCGAAATTATCCACGGAAGGAGCAGCTTCTACCGCGGCGTTTGCTGGCTCACTCTCTTCAACCGCAGCGTTTGCCAGTTCACCCTCTTCTACCGCAGCATTTGTCGGCTCATTCTGAATGGGGAGATCCTCCTTATTAGATAAATCATATTCACTTGTAGAACGTACGAGAAGATCATCTTCAAATAAGGGAAAAAACTGGGAAGTAAGAAAGGAAAACTCAGGAACATCAGCTTGGTTTGGACACTGTCCGCAACACCCGCAGCTTCTACCGCATCAGTAACTAACTTCGTGGGCGCAACATTTGTCACCTGAAGCGGGCATTCTGCTCTTCATTTCTTTCATGATCAACAGAGTTATCCTCAGTTCTCAACATTGGTTGACAATGAGGAGAGTCATGAAAGAAGATTTGATCCCAATGCAAGAAATCCTTAATCAACACAAAGTAGATTAATCAAACTACAAGGAATCACAGAAGAATCACTGAAAAGTTCAGTTTCAGAAGAATGAAAAGCAACAAAAACCTTAAGAAGAAAAAGACAAAAAAGATGAAGAGTGAGAAGAGAGATGTGACCAGCTTTGTATTAAATAGAAGAGGTTGAAACTGACGAAACCGTCGAAAAAATAAAGTGGGAGGGAGAAAAACTTTATCAGAGACGTGATTTTCTCGAAACCGTCAAAACCGTCAGAAAAAGCTAAACGTGTAAACGTGGGAAGAAAATTTATTACTGGCGTGAAAATCGAGAAAAGTAAAGCTAAACGTGGGAAGTAAATTTATTAGTAGCATGAAAATCGGGAAAGTAATAATCATTTTTCCTTTTTCAAAATTTTACCATATGTCAAATTCAAAAGAAAAAATGGGCAAATTGTGAGGGTATAAAATCCCTAACACCACGTGTTCAAACACTATGGAAAGAGTATCAGAATATGATGGAACGAGAAACACTGAAACAAAGCTTTTTGATAAGTACTGAAACAAACATCTGAAACAGACAGCATCCTTGCATGATCGACACGCAAGCTGCAGGAAAACATGGCACACTGTACGAAACAGATAGCTTCGTTGCATAACTGACACACAAGTTGCGGGAAAGCCTGATAAAATAAAGGGAACTGAAAAACATCGATGCATGATGGACACGTCTCAGCTGTACAGGTTGCGGAACAAAAGAAATTAAAGCATGACAAGTCACTTTCAATAGCCACATGTCAGACATGCCATAATTTTTATAAGACCGCAGTATTCATCCAAATCCAAAAATAATAACTTAAGTACAAGTCCGCAGAAGAGGAGTGGGACACCAAGCGGGAAGCTAAGGTAAATAAGAAGTACGCATGTCATGTCTTGGGGGAAATACAAATAAGTCTTGCAGAATAAACATAGTTCCAAAGTCTAGATAAGAACTAATAGGTGGAAAGTTAGATTAGAGGGACCCATGATAGTTGCTATAAATACCAAACTCTAAAACTGAAAGAGGGGACTGAAATTTTTGAAGAGAATTTGGCAAAGGAATAGGATCACAGCAAAAAGTTTAGGTATGAGAATTGTGTTAATTATAATCCTAATTCATTAATTCTTTGATAAATTTTACTTGATGCAAATTGTATTTGATCCTTTTGTAACATATAGTCATGAATAAAAATCATCCAAGTCTTTTACCACCCATGGATGTAGACAATCCGTTGTCGAACCACGTTAAATCACTGTGTTGATACATGTTTCTATTTCTTGTACTTGTTAACATGTTTCGATTTCATTATTTGAGATTTGATCCGACAATGTTTCTGACTCTAATGGTTGTGATCCAAAGATTAAATTTTTGATAGTCACACAGGTTTTAGATGCGTAGCGTTACATCGAATATCCTAATGTTGTGCTTGGATTTGTTATAATTCACTCTCCTGCGGCCTACCCATTGAGGTACAGCATATTCTCAGATTCACTTCCACAGTAAATTCGTCCTATTACTACTATGTTTGAATGTTTCCATCAAGGGCATCATATCATCTTTTGATTTACCGATTGGCTCACTTCACCCTTTAAAACCATGAGACCATGAGCTAGAGAAACGAGAGGAGAGAAAAGAAGAGGAGAGAGAGAATGGTGTTTGCTTCTAGTTACTGTTTTAAAGAGAAGAAACCATGTATTGGGTGGTGGGTTGAGAAATATTTCAAGGATTGTCTCTGCAATTTGAGTGATGAGTACCATTTACTTGTGGTATTGTAAGTCTACTCTGTTGGGGAGTTGCTGAAATCCCTCAAATCATCACCAACTTCACAAATAAATCTGGCCATGGTGTCTCTATTGCATTTCTTCTTACTTGGGTTGCTGGGTACGTAATTATTAACCCCATTTCCTTCTAACTCCACCACTAAACCCTAATAAAATTCTAGCACATGTTCTTTCAGAGAGACATTGGTATCTTGACTTGGCCATAATAATTAACCCCCAAAAAGCTTGCAGATGGGTGGTGTGACCTGTACAAGGACTGAGGAGTAATTCCCGTATCAAACCACCTTACCGAAATCCTCAAGATTATTTTGACCCGCTCAAACCTGAATTCGTTTGATTTATTCTTGTGCATGCAGGGACATTTTTAACTTAGTCGGTTGTCTTCTTGAACCAGCTACAGTAAGTATATCATCATCATCATTCATCACTGAAACTGCAAACTGCAAACTTTATTCATTCTGGTTGTATTCTTCTTTCTCTAACTTACTCTCCTCTCACTAAACCACTGTTTCTTTGTTTGTTTTTTTGTTTGTCGTTTTTGTTTTGTTCCAGCTGCCAACGCAATATTACACAGCTCTGGTAAAATTTCAATCAGAATTTCTTTCATTTAATTTCAACTGCATAAAATGAAAATAATACCACCACTTGTCATGGGTTTGGTGTTTTTGAGAAGGAAAAACACTGGAATGTGTATGTTAGCTAGTAGTCATTTATACCACAACCTGCAGTGTCAGTTATAAATTCATTCCTAGTGGAACTCATTAAATCCAAGCATATCTTTGAATCAATATCATATTCTATTTCATCTGCAGACATATAAAAATATAAGAAATTAAATTTTCATACTGTATTTGTTGTGCGCAGCTCTATACAATTAGTACGATAGTATTGGTATTGCAAATTGTTTACTACGACTATGTCCTTCGATGGTGGAAACAGGAAAAAAATGCAAAAAATGTCGAAGGAACATTGGAAGTATGTCAACTTTTACTTGTAGCTTTTAAGTTTGATTTTAATTTCTTCTACATTGAAGATACAGAATCTTAGAATGTATAACACGTTTTGCTGTATATACTTAGGTTGAGGACGATGATAACCAAGACTATTCAAAACCGCTTAATCCTAAGCCATCATTAATGGATCCAAGGACAGCCATACCAAGGGGTTCACCCATAGCATCATCTCAGAGGCATTCGTATGTCTACTGTACTCCATGGTTAATATTCGAACATACTTTGTACGGGTCAATTCACATATAGGACACTACTTATCCTGGAAGGTCATTATAATAGAACTCAACCTTTCCAAAAAGAACAAAGAAAAATTAAAATTGAAGTTCCTCTCTGAAGCCCCAATTAAAGAATCACATCCATGTTATTCGCATACATTGATTCATGAAGAAACGAATTTATGAGCCAGGATAAGTTTTAACAGTCCTGCTATGAGGTCCTGACCTGTGTATGTTGTCATAGTGTCATAGTATGGGTGCTTAAATATATGCGTAGGAGCATGATGTCAAGCAGTCAAAGTTTGTTGGAGCAGACATTAAAAACGAGCATGTGAACTAGTATTTTATAAAAATTATATCTGGCTGATAAGCGCAGGTCAGCGAGATCGTTGGCAAGTTGTAATACACCACCATTTGGATCTTATCTACGTATAGCAAGAAGTGGTCCTTCTGCCATTGAGGTCGATATTCACAAAACAAGTAATAATAATGGTTCATCCTCAAAAGAAGATGACATCTCTTACCCAACCCAGGAGAATTCCCATTCCTCGCTCTGCAAGTGTAGTTCGTAACAATGTTTATGTACTACTGATTGTATATGATATATGATCGAGATTAGACGACTACTGAAACAAGCGTTTTGATATATAAGTACGTGATATGCATTTGTTGCCACATCTGCTAGTTTACCCTTCGGAAGTACGGCTATAATGGACAAGTATCTTGCATTGTCAGGGAGAAGATTACTGAGTGTAAGATTAATAACCCGATCGCATTTGTTAGCATAAAAATGATTACAAGATGATGTATGATGAAATTTTTTCTTACTTGCATCAGGAGCATGGATCGGCGAACAACGAAGTACTAGGACTAACTTTAGGATGGATGATGGCAGCTATAAACATGGGCGGTCGAATCCCTCAAATATGTTTAAATGTGAGTTTCAATTACAGTGCTGCATAGTAATCAAATGTGAATTGTTTCCTTTGCAAACATAACTTGGCTCATTGTTGTACTGATGACTGCTATCTTATTGAACAGATAAAAAGAGGGAGTGTAGAGGTAAATTTATTTTTCCTGTGCAGCGTTGTTAGATAATTGAAGTTGAAGGAGTGATTTAGTAATAGTGATTGATTCTTCATGGGTTCTGATTAGGGAATGAATCCTCTTATGTTCATCTTCGCACTCATTGCCAACGCCACTTATGTCGCAAGGTCTCTCTCTCTCTCTCTATGTATCACTCCTTTTCTTTCACTAGCTTAACAGAGAGAATAACACAATATTTATGTTTATGCAGCATTCTGCGAGAAGCGCAGCATGGTCATGGTCAGACATAAAGCCGAACATGCCTTGGTTGTTGGATGCAATTGTCTGTGTTGCACTGGATTTATTTGTATCCTTTCACATGAAAAATCATTTTTACAGTTGAAACCATCTACACATTCGTATTTATGTTAACTTTGACAAATATAAACTTTAGATCATTTTGCAGTACATCTTTTATGGAGTACTTCAAAAGAGGAAAATGGCCGACGGGGAAGAAGCTTACGGTGACTATGTTGAAGCTGAGAAAGAAATAATTACGAACCAGTAATATTATGTTGTAATTGTTACTATGTTTTAGGATAAACAAAAAAACCACTGTAATTCCTTACCCTAAGGTGTGTCATGCATTTTATTGTATGTATTCATGTAATGTATTCGTCTAGTAAGTTTTACATAAGAGAATAAACCTAATACCATGTGCACAGTTGCACTTATTAGGTTTCGATGTGGCTGTCAAAATTATGTTGTAAATTTGTTTCTTCAATTATTAATCGGTGACAAACAACATACTTGGACCAGGCTACGAGTTGAACCTGAGATGTATTTTACCTCAGGTCGTGCCAATCTTATGACTTATCCTGTGTTTAGTTTTACTGTCACTTCCTGAGTTCTGTAATCAAGTACTCCCAGTAGTTCTCCAAAACAGTTGATCTCATTGTCGAAATGTAATCAATTCTGTCAGAGACTCAGCATTGCCTCCCCATGTTCTTATTCGTTCTTCAGCTTGTAAAGCCTACATAAAATAAAATCCAACAAGATGCATTCGATTATTATAAGTAACACAGAATTTGCCAAAATGAACAGCAAAAGTGTACTATACATTGAATTACATTGTTTACTGACCTCTTTTTGCCAGTTTGCTTTGATCATAACAATAAACAAAACAACAGTTTGAAGCAAACATCCAATTAGCATTCCCGTCCAAATCCCCTGTTTTATTGACGAGAGAACCAAATTAGTTTTCACAGGGTTACTGTTGATATTATTAGTTGAATTTTCAGATAAAGTTTGCTTACTTTAACTCCTAGATTGAATTTGTAACCAAGTATTGCTCCAATAGGCAACCCAAACACGTAATAACATACTACGTTTATAAAGGCAACCATGGATTGCCATCCTGCACCTACTGCTACCCCTGCAACGGTTTCAGGAAATAATTCTTTATCTGATTCTCGTTAATATTTGAAAGTAAATCTTGTCATAGTTTTCAAATTTTGTTTTAAACTGTGGCTCATTCTCTTTTCTTATGTGTAATTATTCAGTAAAGAAAGAGAAAAATACCATGAAGAACAGGTTGGACGCTGCTTGCAACAATAGTAGCCGCAAGAAAATACGCAAGCTTAGATGTCTCATGCACAACTATGGGTTCGGTCGTAAACAATTTGGGGAAGTTATCTTTTGTGGCAAGAACAGCCATCATGAAAAGAATCCCAAAAAGGGCTGATGTGCAAACAGCTACCCCTACTGCGAATTTTGCCGCTTTAGGATTTCCTGCTCCAAGTTCATTCGAAACACGAACACTGAAACAAACAAGTTTATGTGAGTGATCAAACCAAGGATTTGGTTACACAAATTTACGCTTACTATTGGAAACAACTAACCTGACAGCTGCGTTGAAACCTAAAGCTACCATCAGTGCCCATAGTTCCAAGTTCATACTGTAAGAATCAAAATGTGGAAAACAGATTGAAAATTAGCAAGTCAACATAGAGATATTTCAATAAATATAAAGTGAAGGAATGCTTGAAATTCTAAATACCAATGAGGTATAGCCGAACACTAACCAGATTGACATAGCATCTACAGCTATCTCTGGATTCTTTAAACATCCCACAAGAATAATGATTGCTGTGAAATACCACATTTCTAAGCTGTCATCAGAGAAAAATTCATTTTAGCAAACAAATTTCATACTGCTTTTAAGATTGGATTCGTTTTGCATTTGAGTTTGGAACACGAACCACAACATTACGGCTGAGGCGAGTGAAAGTTTGACAAACGCGTACAAATTTTTGAATGCTAGCAAGGAAAAACCGGTCCATGCATCTGGGAAGTGTCCAGAAACTACATAGATTATCTGGGCCAAGATAAGAAGGCACCATGAAATGTCTCCTACTATTGCAGCCCCCAGCAATCCATAACCAAGCTTCACAACCACTACCCAATTCATCAAAGCATGAAAGGCTAAAACAACCATAGATATTATGGTCATCACCCAAACCTTCCCTTGGGACTGCAGAAACTTTTGAATTGGAAAATTGATGGCGTAGGCAAATAACTGAGGGATCACCCATCTTGCATATTGCCCTGAAAGTTCAGAGATCTCTTTGCCCTGATGAAGAAATTTTAGTATTGGAGAAGCAAAGGCATAGAACGGTACAAGAATCAATGCCGTCACAGCAGTAATTATACATGATCTTTGCAGATATATTCCAAGCATGTTAAATTGACCAGCACCAACTGCTTGACCACAAAGCGTCTCCAAGGCACTTCCCATCCCTAGCTACCACAGCAGAATACATGAAATTGTTGACAGGATCAGTTGATAACATAAAGAGAAAAGAAAATCTTCTTAATTACCTACAATGTGTATGCATAACAGCGATAACGTACTTGAGGAAGTATTGACCACTAGTGCAGTGTGTTAGCAATACAGTGAGCTAGAAAAAGCTGAAAGCTTACTCAACAGTACTTTTTTTTACTGAAAAATTAGAATACATAAGCTGAGCCGTGGGTATTACCATCCAACTAGAGAGGTAACTAAACGGCCATGCAAATACAAAATTACATCTGTCAATGATTTTGTGCTTTTATTTTCAGTTATCAATTGCCCTATTGGACACATACATGCAAGGCATTAACATATCCTTATCCATGATTCTGTTATTAACCGCATATCCCTGTTTGAATTAAAAGACAATAAGTAAAGAATATAATGGGGTATGAAATAAAATCTTACCATAAATCCAAAAACAAAACCTTCAATGACATTCTGAACAACAGAGACAGCAGCAAGTTCAGTATCACCCAAGTGACCGACAAAAGCAACCGTCAAAAACCCTAATGAGAATTGACACACTCCTGCAAGTATTGCAGGTCCTGCTATGTGCCACATCTTCTTTGATTCATTCCAACTTTTATCAAATAATAAGTTTTTTCTCTCAATCGAATTAAACATCCCATTTTTTGCCATTGCAGAAGAACAAGAATAGAAAGAAAAACAAGAAAGAAAAAAAACAAACAAAGAGTTGGTCGATAAATTTCCCTCCTTAGCTAAAATTCTTCTCAAACAAACTCACACATTTTATATGAATCATTTCCCAAATCAAGTTTGTTAGGTTACTTTTATCTTTGTTTTAGTAGGACTCTTATTTTGTTTTAAAAGGGATATATAAATAGATGTCATGAAAGTATTAAACCACCTGGAGATTTTGCTTAACTTAATTTTCAAAGACGAACGTGTTAAGCAGTACTCAGTATTTGGCTAGTCGTATTTGGCTGCATAACACACCTTCCTATAAGAGGTTGTAAATATGGTTAACCGACTTAAATACCGAATAATACCCCTGCGAGTGTACGTACATGAATATCGCATTAAAAATAAACGAACAGGATACTGATTTTTCTTGGTACGATAGGATCATACATGGTATACTTCAGTGATTAAAGGATCAAGGATGTGCCAACTTATAAACGTGACGTGAACGCACGATGATGAAAACACCACCAGGAACTATTAAGAACAAACTGCTACATAATACTGAATAGTATCTCTATGCAATGCACCCAAGCCTACTTCTTTTCCTTTTTTTCTTTTTTTTTTTGGTTAGATTCTCATTTTAGTGTGAAAAAGAGATTATATCGAAGAAATAAATCATTATACGGAAAATCTTAACACATAAAAGTTTAGATTTTTTTTTTATTAACAAAAGTTATTTTATTAAAAGAAGGAATTATAAGTTTTGTGAAAGAAAATCTGGGATAATTCCCCACCACTCTCCACAAAAATCAGACCTTCTACAATGCTTAATTACTTTATCAGCTGCTAATAAAACTAGCTTTGAAAAAATAAAAAGAATTCAACAAGATATGACAATCATTCATAATTGAACTATTAAACCAACATAGGTTTTTGTTTTTATTTTTCAACTAATCCATTGGATTTTTTGCATCACTATTGGGACAGATGGAGTCTGAATTCTTATTTTTCGCTCACTAAATGGCTTCCAAGACCTCCAATGATTCTGTCTCTTCTGCATTTTTTGATATGCCTTTGATTGTCTTGCATCCCTTGTAGGTACCTGCAGTATCAGTCATGAGCATACTAACACCTATTTTATTAGTATTATCATCAAATGATGCATCACAGTATATCAAGGAACAATCACACGGAAGATTCACTGCAGTAGATACAAAAAGATCAGTAGTGTCCTGAGAACTCATATAAACTCTATAAATACTATCTTGTTGGGTGTTATCACCTAAAATAGATGTTAAAGTTTCCTCTGCAAGGTTGGTAGCCATTCTGGCAGTATTCTGTGCATGTAAAGATTTATCTTGGAATACCTTGAAACACATATCTCTCCAAATGCACCAACTAGTGGTGAGAATTTCAGTCTGACTTCTTTCATTTTGGATACTACATAACCATTATCCTAGCCAAACCTTAATACTAGGACTAGAGACTATATCTTGCAAAACTACAAAGTCATCAGGGATAACAGAACAAATAGACTTAGCAAATTGGCAGTGGAAAACAATATGCTCGGTAATCTCTGGTTCATTTCTGTCACACATAGCACATGAAATATCTTGGTTTCCTATATATTTGGAGAGTCTAGCCTTGGTTGGTAACGCATTAGAGATACATTACCAGCGGAAAAGATGGAATTTGGAAAGGAACTTTGTTTTCTATAAGGCTTTATAGATTTGATTAGAATTAGGAACCATATAGGTATCTCTAGTCAGATTCCTATAAGAGGATTTAACAGAGAAAAAGGCCATATGTATAGAGGACCAGATAAGTTTGTCACTACCAGAGTGAGGGATTCTAATTTTTATTATCTTTTGAGTAATTTCTACAGTGAAATAAGAACTGACCATGTTTAGATTCCACTGCTTGGTGTCCTGATCAATGAAATCAGTAACAATTAAAGAAGGATTTGGATAATGGATACAAAGAGGGGTTGTAGCATTAGGAACCCTATTATCATTAAATGCATTAATTCTAGAACCATCTCTAACTTCCAATAATGAATTATGTTTTATAATATCAAGACCAATGCAAATACTTTTCCCGACCCAGGAAGAGTCTTGTTTTTTATAATACAAGGAATAAACATTATTAAAGTATTTATATTTCAAAATCTGGACCCATAGTTCATTAGGAGTATAAATTAGATTCCAGGCCAATTTAGACATAATAGCAAAATTAAAATTTTTAAAATTTCTAGAACCAAGATCCCCTTCATGTTTGTGAGTACAGATTTTATTCCATTGTTATATATTATATCCTCCTTGATTTTTTTTCCCCACCAAAAATCTCTTTGGGATTTTTCTATTTGATTGAGAATGCTATCAGGTATCAAGAATGAGTTCGTATGATAAACAAAGGATGATTGAAGAACATTTTGAACCATGACAGATCTTCCAGCTCGGGTCATTTTCTTACCTTTCCATTCAAAGTGATCAACAAGGTGAGAAAAATATTCAGTTTTAGATATCTTTATGAAAAGAGGAATCCCTAAATATTTGTCATGTAGGTCTATCTTCTTAACATTGAGGGTTCTAATGAAAGACACTCATTGATCTCGATGGATTTTCTTACTAAAGAAACAACCCGATTTTTCAAGGTTGATCATTTGACCAGACACAAAACTGAACACCTTGACAGCTTCCATCAAATTATTTTCTTCATTATGAGTTGCTTTGGTAAACAACAAATAATCATCAACAAATAGTAAATGAGACACACTTGGTGCCTCATTAGTAACTTTGGCCCCATGGATCCATTGTTTATTCTCAAAATGTATTAAGTATCTAGAAAAAGATTTCATACACGATATGAATAGGTATGGAGATAGGGGATAACCCTTTCTCAGACCCCTAGTTGGTCTAAACACATTGCAAGGGGATTTATTAAGGAGAATGAAGATGTTGGTAGTACTTATACATTGTAAAATCAGATCACACCAATGTTAAGAAAAACCAAAAAAATTAAGCGCATCAATCAAAAATGACCATTTAACCCTATCAAAGGTCTTAGACATATCAACTTAAAGCCCATAATACCGTATGTATCCTTTTTCCTTTTCTTAGAATGGAAAATTTTATGGGCAATGATGACATTGTCATGAACATTCCTATTTGGTACATAGGCAGCCTGGAAAGGTGAAATTATTTGTTACGGAACGGTTCTTAATCAACTATACTGTTTGGGTACTTGTCGGATAACGGATTCCCGAACAAATATCTAGTTTTAACTATAATTAGCCTAAAACAACAGAATTTAACATCGAATTTATTTTATTTCTTTTTTTAGCGTTTAATTATTAATCAAAACTATGATATAAAATTAAGATAATTCTTTTTTTAAAATAAATTAAATTCAAAGCAAAATTAATAAGATTTTTAAATATTTTTTAAGAAAAAATAATTGTTCATTAAATAACCAACAGATACCCGGACCTGGTAGGTACTCCAATATTTTATTGGTTTTGAATCTGGTTCCATTAATTTTGGAAAGAAAATCGACTAAACAATCGGTTTCGGTTTCGATTCCGGTTCCTGTGATATTGGAGCCGGAATCAACGCGTTGACACCCCTAGTTTTTGGGTCACAAGAAAATTTTAGGTTAAAGGCCATGCTTTGGGCACATTCCAAATTTTGGTTCACAGGCGAATTGAAATAACTACAACTACAAACCTTTTAGATTTGTACATCTACTTTAATTTCCCGAGTATATTTTAGACCACGGTGACGAAGAGTTTGGATCCCGTGATAAATATTAGGAAACCTGGCAAATATTATACGATAGATTTTGGATCACTATTGTGAACACCATATTTCATGTCTCCTACAAGCCCATGATATGTATTGTAAAGGCCTAAGCCCAAACTCATTACTAAAATAACTCTAAAACCTTCGTGTAACTTGACTCCTATAGTCCATGAAATGTATATGATCAAGGAGGTTTGTCCCTTGATCCCTATATAGAGGCCTGACACCGATTTGTAAGGATCCATACTTTATTCTCTCAATAAAAATGAAGCTTTCTTTCTACTTCCTTTGTGTTTAGCTTATTAGCTTGAGTATTAATTTATTCATATGTGTGTTATGTAGTATTTTTATTAATTATATTTTGGTGTTGACACAAAGGGATAACGAATTTCATTAAACCAAAAGTCACGTGGAAACCATGAAACGCGATATTTATCACGATATAACTCTTACACTACACCAAATCAAAAAATTTCAAACAGAAAAAAAGCATTATAAAAAAATAAAACTAATTTCCCTAACTGATATAAATGGTTATTGGTAGGGTGTTAGATAATATAGTAGAGTTTTTTCTAACCCTTTACATCCATTAGAGAAACTAAATAATCTAACACTTCATTTTCATTACAATATTTATCCTAACTATTGACATTTTACACTTCATAATTACTTTTGTAATAGAGAGATTGTGTTATAATCTTTGCTAACTATTTAAATAACAATTCGAGTAACACGTGTCCTATTTTTTCAAAATAATATAACACATTTCTTCCAATAGAAATTAGTTAGATTTTAATTAAAAAAATATTTTCACTTTCAGGTGATCCTGCCCTGGAAGTACACCTGAGAATGTCAGCTTCCGGTCACCTGAGAATACCAGGTTCCGGTCACCTTTCTCAAATTCAAATTCTTAAACTGCAAAATCATAACCATTCATATTTGTGAAATTAAAATATATTTATATTCATACCCAATGTATTCAAAACTAAAAGCAACAATTTACAGTACAATCATTCATCAAATTAGAAGCTTAAACACTTGGAAAATAAAATAAAAATAACCTACTACTTAGACTTAATACAGCCTTCAGCAACATCAAGCAATGCAAATTTCAACAAGGAAAACTGGGACCAAATTCCCTCAGAATGGCTGTAATCCACTCTAAAGGTTACATCATGCATTCATTAAAAAAAAAAACATTAGATTGACCATTTGGATGACGGGAAAGGGGGCAACTTCTGAGTTTCTATGCGATAATCTCACCTGCATTGGAAACACTAAGTTAGAAATATGATTGCGTAGTTAAAAAGATGGACCTAGTAGCCAACTTATAATGCAAAGTAAAAGATGGACACATTTGGAATGCAGCAATTAAAGAAGATAGAGAAAAAGGCTAGCGAAAAACTGAAAAAGGGTCTTACCAAATACTGGAAGCTGAAATCCCATAGCCTTGTTAGGTCTTTATGCACAAGAAGAATTTCCTGAAAATAGCAACATGCAGCTAAGACTAATTTGCACTACATAAAGTACTTAATATATACAAAGCGAAAGATGAGACATTTTAGATATCGGATAGAACCAGAAATTACCCTAGCGTTTTGCAAGTTGCAGGGTATTTGTCTCTGCATATAGGACAACAACCTTTTCCATATCAAGATTTGCTAACTTGTCAACATAAACATGACAAATGAGACAAAGACATACCAACTTTATTACAAGCAATCGATAGTACAATCACTATGTTTCAAAAGAAAATTTTGCTTCTTGCAAGTTCAAAATTCTTATAGCAGAAAACTAAGAGATGGCTACAAAAGAACAAATAGCTTACCAGCATGACCAAGAACAGGAATCTTTGTGGATAATATAGTTTAAGAAACAAGTGTGTTGCTACCCCTTGGGATCACAAGATCAATCACATCATCAAGCTGCAATATATATACAAGTGGAGGTAAGAACCAACAAATGAAAGATAGCCCTGCAAATAACTAATTACTTTTTCAATCTCATTACACACCTTAAGGAGCTCAGGAATCTCTTTTCTTGAAGTTATAAGTCCAGTAAGCTTTTATCCAATAGACTCTGGGATTGCCTCAGTGATAACCTATAAAAGCATAAATCATCATTTGGTCGGATAATACATAATATAGTCAGCAAGTTACAATCCAATGAGGAGTTCATCTGGAAATAAACCAACCTAGTGCAGAACTGCATTTGACCATTTGGCTTCTTTCCAATCTTTCAGCAAAAGACCATTCCCACTTCGACTTGCTTGTGAAACTATCTATTGAATATCCATTGAGTACTAAGCATTAACATTATCACCACCGTCATCACCAAGAACTGTACAAGGTCTCCATAGTTGCAGTCATCTTCTTTTCTTTGCTGAAAACCTTGAAAAATGAGTAAAAAAAATGAAATTTCAGAAATCTTATTGGATTGAGATAATAAAAGAAAAGAAAAGAACCTTAAGCAAAAGAGGCGAATGTGAAAAAGGAAAAAGTTGAATTTGAGAGTGAGGGACCTTGATAAATTATCAGGGTAGTAGTCGTAAAATTAATAACGAAAGAACACTAAAAGTATCAAAATCCCCATGTTGTCATAAACCATTTATTGTAAAATATCATACACTACAACTTATGTTTTCATGTCTTAATCAAATACTAGATATAATTCGAAGATAACATTTAAGCTAAGAGTTTCCCATTGATTACGTTTTTAGTACATATTTATATCACCTGTCAGTGCAATACAACAGCACCTACATCCACATACCCACTATTGTTAGTATTACAAAAACCGCATACAAGTTGAAATTCTGCTCAAAGTAAAACAAATTGAGCTTCAAACATTCAAACCCTTTATACCATTAGCAAAATTTCACATTTACAAAACCAAGGCATTAAAATTAAAAGAAATTCATAATTCATGGAAGAAAAAAAAACACTATAAAGGTTATCAAAAACACCAAAAATTTACAAAAAAAAATTTACCAATTTTTTTTTTTCAATTTATCAAGATGTAAGGTATTCTTATTCACTATTTAACATAAACCCTAATTTAATTGAAACAAATCAAAATCAAATTATAGATAGAGAGAACACTGACCATGTTGAAGGTTTCCAAGAAACCCAGAGATTGAACTTGATTCATGACATGAGAAAGACTAACAAAAATCAATTTATCAAAATTATTCATCATATTAAACAACCTCAAGTTGTATTCAGTGATCTTTGGTATAGTGAGAGTGAGAGTGAGAGTGAGAGAGAGAATCGATTCAGTGGTGGTAGTGAATGAGTTAGTGAAGGTGGCGGCAGTTAGGGTTTTCTTTTTGGTAGAGAGGCGGAGGAGAAGGAGACAGAGAGAGAGAGTCCGAGAGGAAAGCAAGGGAGAAAAATAACTTTCATTTTTTATATTAACATTTTGGACGGTGATAAGGCTTAGTCATATAGATTATGAAAAACTTTGGACGGTGGAGATTTCATTCCGGATTTTCATACGGATCAAGGTAAGTGTGTTAGAACTTAGAAGCGTGTGGTTCTTTTGTGCTAAAATAAATTAGAATGAATATGAGAATTAAAAGAAATTAATCTTAAGAATGATAATGAATTCTAAAATTGTAATTGACCATTGGTTAGACGTAATTTCGGAGTTCGTCGAATCATAGAGGTGTGTATTTCAACTAGTTAAATAGTTAGTAAAACAGATTTACATCGGTAGATTTAGAGTTGAGTATAGATTTCGATTAGTCGAAAAGATCGTGACCAAAGCATATTTTGTTCGCATTGGTAGATTTAAAGTTTTAATGTAGATTTACATAAGTCAGAGAGGTCATGAAGTAAAATATGACCAACCAATACATTTAGAGTTCCGGTGAATATTTTTACCTAATCGACTAGTTCATTAACTAAAATATGACCAATACCGATAAATCTACTAGGTCATTAAACATAATATGACCAACATAAATATATTTAGGTTTCAGTGAAGACTCTGACTCAACTAACTAGGTCATTAAGCAGAATATGTCACGAGAGGTCATTATCAAAATTGAACGCATCTGAATCGGGAAATAAACTTTGGACCACGTGTAGTCAATATGATTTATTTCCGAAGATGCATTTTTGACCTACTACAAAGTGGGGATTCTCATGTTAAATAATATACAGTTTGCATTTTCAAGAAAGAACTTATGATTGACAAGGCCATGAAATTAAATCGAGATTGAACACTACTGAAGATTGACCTACAACAAACTGATGATTAACCCGATAAATATTAACGATTGAGTTTTCAAAAATGAACTTATAGCAAATAATAAAGCACGAGTTTCAGATGATGAATTGATTGAGAACAATATTCTGACATAAAAGATAAACATAATCGGAATGGTTTCAAGCCAATAAAAGCACACGTTTTAAAAAAAAAACAAAGTCCGAAGATGAATCTGGATAATTGGAATGGATCTGTGAACTGTGGATTATCTTAGTAAATAAAAGAATTGAGTTTCCAGAAATAAACTTACAAGAATGAGATTATGACATTAGAGATTGAACATTCGTCTGAAAATTGTAATTCTGACCTACGACTATGAGAATTATCATGATAAATAATAAATCACCAGTTTCATATAATGGATTAATTGAGAATGATATTCTGACAGAGATTGAACACTCGATCTATAGTAAAAATAAATATAATCCGTGTGGTTTCTGCCAAGCTAATAAAAACATAAAGTCAAAACGTGAAGATGAATATGAATAATCGGAATGGAACTATGAACCGTGGATTATCTTGGTAAATAAAAAAAATTGACTTTCCGAAAATGAACTTATAAGAATGATATTATGGCAATGTTCTCCCCGGAGATATAGTTTTGACCTACAACGAACTAAGGATTATTCTGCTAAATGATAAAAACAGATTTTCTAGAAGGAGCTAACTTATAATGAACGAGACTCTAGCATTTGGTCGAGATTGAATACTTGTTTGAACTATAATTTTGACTTGCAACAAACTGGGGTGGTAGATAATAAAGGCCAAGTTTTTGAGAATGATGAACTGATAACGAACGAGATTCTGACATTATAGATGGAGCACTCATCTGAAGATATATTCTTGACCTACATCGAACTAATGATTATTCTGACAAATATTAGATGATGAGTTCCCAAGAATGAATTGATAACAAACGAGATTCTAACATTATAAATTGAACACTCGTCTGAAGATTATTTTTTACCTACAATGAACTGAAGATTCCCCTAGAAAATAATCAAGACTAAATTTTTGAAAATGAACTATAATGAACGAGACTAACATTAGATCAAAATTGAACAATCAACTGAATATATCGGTTGAATTTTTAAGAATGAACTTATAACGAATTCAATGAACTTTAAAAGTACTAATTTAAGGGTTTATTCGTAAAACATGAGTTTAAAAGAATGAATCGATTATAATTTTTCAAATCAACAAACTGAGCCCCCTGATCACCGAGGTCAATTTTAATTCTAACTTGAAGTCTAGATTTTAAACGAGGTTGACGAAATACATGTAAGTTCACGAAATTCACGAAATTCACGAAATTCTAACTTTGATAGTCGATGCTGACTTCAAACAAGCCTTATTTATTCTATTAACCTGGAGTTTTATGATGATTTAGTAGTAAATTAGCTAATCAAAGTAGTGAATATATTTTGTACAACTTTAGATAATTTGCATTACTGAAATTTCACCTGCCACAAGAACCTGCACAACACAAATCTATAAATTCAAATAATCCAAAGAGAGTAGCAACGGAAGGCACGAATTGGTGGACTTGGCGTGAATCGAACACGCATCTTATGACTTGAAGTCAGACGTGCTACCATTGCACTACATGTTCATAAGTAATACAAATCACGTACAATTACAAGATTTATATGATTAGCTTTCGAAATTTGTCAACTGAGAGAACATTAAATCACTCAAACGGAACAAGCTAGCACAAAACGTGAATTGAACAAGTATTTTCATGAAACCTTGGCCTATGCTCCACATACGTACTAAGCCTACAAAAAGTGACTAGCAGTTTAGTCACTCATGTGATCATGC
>JAJJMC010009994.1:931752-954996 GCA_023531435.1 Papaver californicum | reverse complement strand
AAGCCTACAAAAAGTGACTAGCAGTTTAGTCACTCATGTGATCATGCTTTATATCCATTATGAAACACTATGCTTTGTAGATTATGCTGGATATATAGCATGAGTGGTTATACAATAAGTGTAAGTGTCAGGCTAGCACAAAAAATAACAAGACTCATGTTATCAAGTAAGCAAATTATCCTAATTTATGACAACAACACTTTCACGCATATAAGTTACCTTCAGCCGATAGAGCTCAAGTAGTATGTTCTTGATAAGACACCCTCACTCATAAATCTTATGATCTTAAAGCAGCTTTTGCCATGTGACTAGAGAACAATTATATTGTTAACGAATGACATATAAGAAATGCATAGATGTCTTTCCTTTTCCTATCATCTGTAGTTTCCCATTATCCTTTCACATTCCTTGTAGTTCTCTTTCCTTTTCCTATCAGTATAACTCCAGAATGCTAGAGATGTCCTAAGCTAACTCATACAAACAACAAACAACAGACAACTACTTTCTTCTCTAAAATCGCCTACCTATTTATCTTATCACAACATAAATATTAAAATCATGATTTTTGATAAACAACTACACTGAGGTATATGGACAATAAGAAGAAAATAAATAAATTACCAAAGCGTTTGATGCCCTGAAGCTGTTGTCACAATATTGAGAACAAAGGCACCACAATTACAATCAACCTTTGGGAGAGTAAGCTTCACAAGGTCTTTTTGCGTCTCTCCTCGTACAGTGGCCTAATTGTAACAGTCACAGGGTCAACCTCACTGCACTTCGTTTGTTAGTTTTCACCATTCACCTCACCTCAGCGATGAAACTGAGCACCTATGAAACAGAGCAAACATGGAAGGAGAAAAAGCAGCTTGGTGAAATTATATGAAAGAGCAAATGGTTAATTTCAAAATTCACACTACCTCTGGATCTCAATCACTACCAAAATGAATGTGTATACGCCCACCTTGCGGACCAGAACATTGGTAGAATCACTCTCATTATCTTCTATGCCATTGAACAAAAGCATGATAGCAGCATGTCGACTTTTGGTGCAGAAAAGTTTCCAGGTCTCCTGTAAGAACCTTATGGTTTGAACCACACGAGAACCAAAAGGTGCTCCTATTCGAAGAACTTGATCGTTTTCATACAGTCCAAACAGCAACTGAAAATACATACTCTGATAATAATCCTGACAATGAATGGCTTCCACAGGACTAGTATAGTTGTTGTATGGAACATTCTTGAATCTCTCAATAAACTGCAAGGACCTGTACAAGCCTGTCGTAGCTGCAGAAAGTACTATTCCTCCAGTTGTATCCTTTTGGGATGTGCTATCATAATGACCATCACCTTCCCTTTGTCTAAACCAGACATATTTTGATCCACGACCGGTGCTGCAAGGCTTCGAAAGATCGGATTTTGTTCGGCCTGTTCTTTGGTTGTTGGTATTCGTTTCCGCAATCCAGATGAAGTCCCTGAGCTACAGAAGAACATAGATATTGGTTGTTCGCAGAGAATGGGTTGTAAGTTAGTATTACCCTTAGCAATCAAACGATCAATATCTGGTTTAGTAAGTGATAACCGGCAGCATCTTCTTGAATCCCCCACATTAGGCAAGCTTTAAGTTGAAAGTATTCCTTTGCGTGTGCATCATAAACTTTCATCCCTTTCTCCCAAAAGTCTTTCTGTTCATCTACTAGTGGTGGCAGAAACACATCTATGTCTTGTCCCGGCGACTTTCTTCCCGGAATAATCGTCTCGAAAATGCCAATTTGCATACAAGTCAGGCTAACACATCTATGTCTTGTCCCAACGACCAGTTAATAGTCGCGCTCCCTGTATGCCAATTCAATTCACAATGAGACCACAAGAATTAAGGAACCAAAAACACTTTATTGCAAACATAGAAGATTTTTTGTTTTGTATTGTATTTTTTTGATGTTATATCCAAGTTTTTCTCAGCTCAGACAAATTCTAGGAGAAAATAAAACGATACAAAAAACTTGTCCTGATTTCAATTCTAAACACCCAATTATGAATATGACATTCCGATTACAAACAAAGTAAAAAGAAAAAGAAGGAATTGAGAAAACTTATTAAACCAAGTGGAGACAGAAACGCCATTCTTGTTCTTTTACCACTTGCTCTTCTTATATTAACAAATTCGAATTTGAGAACGACAAAGAGATCAATCAATACAGATATAAGGATCCTGATGTAGATGTAGATGAAAATGTAGATGCAGAGGCTAGGGTTTGGTGAAGAGAGACGAAATCTACCACCAAATTTATTTCCAACTGATTTGCCTGTTGTGAGCACGCAACTTGTTGCGAGCGGGGCTGTGGTTTTGGGCTTACATGCAGTATACGGATCTACTAGAGTCTGAACAAATCAAGATTCGACGCAAACCCCATTGCACAGCTTAGCCCATTCTAAGCTTGCAACAACAGCATAAATTTCAGCTAAATAGTTGGTCACAATTCCAAGGCCTAAGCTCATGGCTCCGAGCAGGCCTCTACAATCAACACTTCTCGCCACTGATCCAGCACCAGTAATCCCAGGGTTTCTCCTCACAGCTCCATCGCAACAAAGAAGTAACTCTCCAGGCTTAGGAGCATGCCAAAAACACTCCACAGGTGCAAATGATCTAACTTTTCTGTAATCAACTCTGAAATAGTTCAAGAGCTTCAAATAACCTCAATGGTGTTGTGTATAAAACCCTTCATTCTACGAGAGGTACAATGATTGAGCTGATGCACTCTAGCCTTGAACCTATACCATTTAGCTGTAGCTTTATCGGTTGAAAGAAGAGTTATACAAGCAGTATTCATATGGTCAACATCCTGTATACACCCATCTGCTTCTTGTTAAAGTTGATGATAGCTTAATTCCTATATTTTTACCACTGAAATTGTACTAGCTAGTACTCTATTTATGAATATTTTCTAATAAATTGGTTTAATTTTGTAGGAAATTCATTTCAGAGCACAAAGAGCAAACAAATTTTAGGCAATATCATGCATTTAGGTTAGTTAATGTAAATCTAATTTCTAAACCCAGTGTTACAATAAATCAAACTCCACCCAGTTTACATATAAGGAAATCCGAATAGATCATGTTTACTCTTTAGATAGAAACTAGAAAGTGATAGCTAGGAAAAACAAATTCCAACTGTATACAAGGCTCACAGCTTCTCCCCCTCTTACTGCTCCCTACTCTCCCCGCCATCTTTTCAACTGTATACTACTACTACTCAACATCTTTCTCTCATTCTAGATTGTCTAAGCAGTATCTGAAAAGGGGGAAAATATTAGGTTTAATAAACTATAAAATCGATGAATGAATCTTCGCATACGGATGTAATAAAGCCTAGATTAAGTGGTGCTTGAATTCACTTTCTTCCTTCAACTGATGATTTGTCAGAGCCCTAGTTTCAGCTTCTTAAAAAGGGGGTAGATTTTAGTAGAATCCCCCATTTTTACAAACAGATAGAGTTGAAGAATCAAATTGATTTCAAGTAACATCAGCTGAATGAAATCCGTATCTTAAAGCAGCAAGAAAAAAAAGAGTAGAAATACAAAAGAAAACCAACCTGTAGTTTCTAGCAAAATTAGGTAAAATTGATCGAGATTCAGTCCTTTATTTCCTTCAATTGATCGTGGTTAGAGCTTTATGAGAGCAAAATCGACTGCCGGAGTTCAACTAGCTTCAAGACGATAATGGAATTTGGCGTGAAAGGATTTTGGTTATGTCTGTTGTTTTGGAAAGTACAAAAATTAGGTTTCGGTTCCCATCTACCTTATCCAAAAGAAAAGGTTTCGGCTCCTATTATATTTGGTTCAGGGGTTTAGGTTATTCTAAAGTTCTGGAACTTAAATTGGTTCAAAAAGTTTATTTATAAAAACTTAAAACTTTATTTTACATTTTTAAATTTTCAAAATAAATCATTGTATTACTACGCGTAAATGTGTTACAAATAAAATTAATAAAGAGTTATAAAGACGGGATTGTTTTGGTATACATGGATTTTTAGGGAGAAATAGTTGTATTAGTTATATTTAATAGAAAGTGTGTTAGATATGTATAACTAATGACCTTACATTTTGAATAGTTATTTAATTGTTATGAAGTAATATCCTAATTATCCTAACTTTTAATGAATTTTGTAACCGTTTTTAACTGTTATTAGAATTATAATAGATCATTTGAGTTATAAAAATTTAATTAGTTAGGAAACATATTGTTAGAAAAATTTGGATTCGATGTAGTGTTAGTTAGATAAGATAAACTTTGTCACAAAGATCCAGTAGCTTGCACAAGTTTTCAATTCACCTTTTGAGCTAAAAACCAGTACCCAACTTAGTAGTGATTTTGTAGTAAAAGTCTTGTCTGAAAATTGGAAGTGGTTCGAGGTCTTGGTTAGGAAAAATAATTGACCACGTATTGTTATAGAAAACTTATATTGTTGTGAGAACAGGAAAGGAGCAAGATAGTATCAAATCTTTCACGTACCTTACTACACAAAATTATTGTATATTTTATCATTGTGCAGGTATTTATACGAAAAACGGATAAGGTAATTTGAAGTAAGGTTTAAGGTTTAATAGAGTTATAGAAGGTTGATGACGATTAATATTCGCCTAAACCAATTAAGACAATGGACATTCAAAGACTGCTTCAGTCACATGAAGAAGCAGGGTTGGTCTCAGGGAGGGAAGTTGGAAGAGTAAGATCAGAATAATTCTTGGTTGCACAAAGAATGTTCTATGAGATATGTTTACTAGGGTCGATTGATTACTTATATATAATTGAACCCTCTGATCTCAAGTTGGATAGTGTTTTCCAAATTTAAATCTCAGTCTTATGGAACCACTGAGTCCATGAGTCTTGAGTCTCATGGCACGACTTATGACTACCAGAGAGTTATTTATGTGACCCATTCCATCTTGAGTCGTATCAAGTATTAAGAAGGTATGAAGCTGGAGATGGATGATTAAAGAGTTATTGTATTATTCTCTTGATACAAGCACGGTAATATATACAGGAAAGTATAATCAGAATAGAGAGAATATCTCCATAACTCAAGGCTCTAAATTAGTGATCCACACATCACGGGAGCTTATTGACAACTATACAGCTCATACCAATCTCTATATTAAAGGTAAATAAACATTCCATTAATATCCCCCCTCAAGTTGGTGAGTGTATGTTACAAACTCCCAACTTGTGTCGCAGTGTTAAAAATTGATCCTTCCCTAGTGCCTTTGTAAATATGTCATCCAATTGATGTCGAGTTGGCACGTATGAAGGACTAATCATACCGGATTGCAGCTTTTCTCGCACAATGTGGCAATCTATCTCGATGTGTTTCGTGCGCTCGTGAAACACAGGATTAACGGCAATGTGACTTGGTTATCGCAGAGTAGTGGTATAGAAACATCACAAGAGACCTTCAAATCCCGCAATATGTATCGTACCCAAACAAGTTCTAAACAGGCGTTTGCCATCGATCTGTATTCTGCCTCCGCTGAAGATCTTGAAACGTTAGTTTGTTTCTTCGACTTCCATGAGATGAGTGACGTGCAAAGTAATACACAATATCCAGTAACAGACATTCGTGTATTACGACATCCACCCCAGTCGGAGTCGCAAAATGCCTTCAAAGTGAGGTCGTTCTTTGATGGAAAAAATAATCATTGTCCCGGTGTCCCTTTGACATAACGTAGGACGCGTAATGCAGCATCCCAATGAGGTTTGCGAGGTTCCTGCATATATTGGCTCAAGGTCCGAATAGAGTAAACAATGTCGGGCCTTGTCACAGTGAGATATATTAACTTACCAACAAGGCGTCTGTACTTAATAGGCTCCTTGAGTAATTCACCATCATCAGTTGACAACTTTAAGTTTTGTTCCATTGGGAAACTATCTGGCCGTGCACCTGTAAGTCCCACATCTTCAAGTATGTCCAAGGCATACTTCCTTTGAGTCATGTGTATGCCTTCTTTTGATCTTGAAAATTCAATGCCGAGAAAGTACCTCAAATCTCCGAGGTCTTTGATGCGAAAACACTTGAGCAAACATGCTTTAAGATGATTCATTTCCTGTAGATCATTTCCAGTTAATAGAATATCATCTACGTAAATAAGTAATGCAGTGAGCGAAGAACCTCGCTGTTTGGTGAATAAAGAGTAATCAGCCTAGGACTGTTGGTATCCAGCCTTCTGAACGACATCTGAAAATGTTGAAAATCAATTTCTGGAAGCATGCTTTAGCCCGTAAAGAGATTTGTTGAGTCGACATACACTAGTCTCCCCCTGTCGACGAAGTCCGGGTGGCAAATCCATATAAACTTCTTCATGTAAACTGCCGTGCAAGAAGGCATTCTATACACCTAGATGATGGAGAAACCAATTCCGAGCTGCAGCAATAGTGATTAAACATCGGAGTGTGGTAAGCTTGGCAGTAGGCGAGAATGTCTCGCGATAATCGATCCCTTCGACTTGAGTATAGCCTTTGGCTACTAGACGGGCTTTATACTGTTCAATACTCCCATCAGATCTGTATTTAATTTTGAACACCCATTTGCAACCGATGGGTTTTTGACCTGCGGGAAGAGGCATCACCGTCCAAGTATTGTTCTGCTGCAAGGCTGTTAACTCCGTCAGCATAGCCTGCTTCCAGTTTGGATCGAGGGTAGCCTGAGCATACGTTGTGGGTTCTTTCGTGCCTGAAACATTAGCAAAAAGTGTTCTGTGCAGCTGAAAAGCGTGAGTAGGAAAGGAAATTCTGGAGGGGATACCTGGTGCTTGAGGTGGACGCATTGACCTGAGATCCGACCACGTAGTCTTTATGCCATGCCGGGAGGTGTTTGGTTCGTTCGGAGCGGCGTGTGGAAGGAGCTGGATCAGGTAAGGGTGGTGGTAGAAATGGTTCTGGTGGAGCAAGACCTGGAGGACTAGTAGGTTCCGGTGGAGCAAGTCCTGTATTAGTGGCAGGTTAAGTGGCACTAGTTGATTCTGGATTATGTGAGTGTCCAGTAGTTTGAGTATGTGGTTCAGTGTTTGGGACTGGTGGATAGGATGAAGGTAGTTCGAGTGCTAAGTTAGGTAAGACGAAAGGTGGAATGGAAGGCTGGGTTTGCTGTTGGAATGGAAAGATGGTTTCGTGAAAAATAACATCATGACTTATGATGAATTTGTGAGACTCTAAGTCGAAAAGTTTATACCCTTTGCGATTGCTCGGATATCCGACGAAGACACATCGACGAGCTCGGGAGTCAAACTTATATTTGGGATGGACAACGGTGGCGTAACTGAGGCAGCCGAAGACTCTAAGATGTGAAAGTGAGGGAGGTCGATGATAGAGCAATTCAAAAGGAGATTTATTTTTGAGAAGTGGTGATGGATAGCGATTGATAATGTGGACCGCCGTTAACACACATTCCCCCCAAAATTCAAGTGGCATATGTGATTGAAATAGAAACAGCTCGTGCGGTGTTTAGGATATGCCGGTGCTTGCGTTCGACCACCCCATTTTGTTGAGGTGTGTATAGCAAGTACGTTGAAGTTCTATACCATTATTAAGAAGGAAATCTTGCATAGAAGGAATTCCAGCCCATTGTCAACGCGAACGGCTTTGATCGTCCCGTGGATTGATTTTGAGCAAATGTTATAAACCACTCTAGGAGACATGATGTTTGTGATTTTTGAGTCATGAGAAAAATCCAAGTGCATCTAGTGAAGTCGTCTACAACAGTGAGAAAAAAACGATGTCCTGTTTGTGTGGGTACTTTGTGTGGACCCCAAATGTCGCAATGTAACAATTCAAAGGAAGAATGGGTTTTTATTTCACTTCTGGGAAAGGGCAGCCTTGTTTGCTTTGCCTGAGGACAAACACTACAATTATTGTGATCGGAAATGATAACTGAAGGTAATAAAGGGGAAGCGAGTTTGAGACGCGAAGAGGATGGATGGCCCAACCGCATATGCCATAGATTGGTGCTGTTGGAGACTTGAAAGGATCTAGGAATATTCTTGACTTGAGACATGTAATAAAGACCGCCGCGTTGTTCACCCGAGCCAATCGTCCTCCCCGTAGCCAAGTCTTGTATTATGCAACCATTCGGAAGTAAGATAACACAACAATTTAAAGTGTTAGTTAATCGACTGGCTGACATAAGGTTTAAATGGAATGATGGTACAAAAAAAACATTTTTTAATGTGATACCCTTGTTAAAGTTAACATTGCCTGTAGCAGTAATGGGTGCAGTAGAACCCGTGGGCAAGTTAACTAGAGGAATTGTGGGAAGTGTGGTGTGTGTGAGAAAATTAGGTTCGGAAGAGATGTGATCCGTCGCTCCGCTATCCAAGATCCATGGATTTGTGGAAACAGAATTAATGAAAGCATTAGTTGAGAACAGACCTGCTGCGTTTACGAATATGTCACTGTTACCAGAGTTCTGATTCATCATGGAGATTGCCTTTGCCAATTGTTGAATTTGTTCATTGGAGAACCCAGGTATAATGCTATTATCGGGACGGTTACCTTCATTTTTATTTTGGAAGGAATCTTCCATATTTGCCGAAGGATTTCTGCCAATGCTTTTGCCATTGTGTTGCTGCTGCGAATGACGATTACTGTTATTCCATGTCCCATCCTTGATACGGCACCTATCTACGGTATGGCCTCTCTTATCACAAAATGTGCAATGAAATTTGAGAGTTCTACACTCCTCTATAGTGTGCCCAGGTTTGTTACAATGATCACAGTTCTTGCCCTTTGATGACTTCCATCCAGGCAATCTGTTGTTTACTGCAGCGGCAATAGAGAAACTTTCTCCAGGTTCTGAGACCATGTGTTGTTGCGTCTCTTCCTGAATTATCAAAGACTATGCCTGCCTAACGTTAAGTAATGGATTCATAATGAGTATGTTGGATCGAATTGCCTTGTAGGAATCATTGAGTCCCATTAAAAATTGCATCAATTTGTTCATTTCTCGTTCCTCTTGATGTTCTTTGTCATTGCTACAAGTCATGGGTGTGCGATGCATTTCAAGCTCATCCCACAAAGTTTTGATTCTGATGTAGTATGAAGCAACTGATATAGCTCCATGTGTGATGGTTGCGATTGATTTTTGAACTTGATAGATGGCTGCTGCATTCTTTTGCGAAAACTGATCGCGAAGATCCTCCCAAACTTGCCTGGCCGTCTTCGCATGAACCATTCCCGCAGCAATATCTAGTTCAACTGAATGGGTAAGCCATGAGAGAATCATGGAATTGCACTGATTCCATAAATCGAATTCAAGGGGCTTCTCGACTTGTGAAGGCATTTCTAGTGTGCCGTCGACGAAGCCAAGCTTCTTCTTTGCGATGAGGGCATGTGTCATTGATTTCTTCCAAGATTGATAATTCGATCCATTCAATCTTGTTGGAACGAGCATGTGCCCGGGTTGATCTGAATGGTGGACATAATACGGATGTGATGGATCCGTGAGGGATGGTTTTTCAGAAGTTTCTGCACCTTTGGACGTGGCTGGACTGTTTATGACAGAAAGAGGAGGATTGTTAGGATCGTTGGACATGGCTGGACTGCTCTGATACCATATCAAGTATTAAGAAGGTATGAAGCTGGATATGGATGATTAAAGAGTTATTGTATTATTCTCTTGATACAAGCACGGTAATATATACAAACCAGAATGGAAAGAATATCTCCATAACTCAAGGCTCTAAATTAGTGATCCACACATCACGGGAGCTTATTGAAAACTATACAGCTCATCCTAATCTCTATATTAAAGGTAAATATACATTACATTAATAGCAGAACTCGAAATGACCTTTTTTCCCCTTAGTTCGTATGTCGGAAAATCACCATTTACATTAAGTCTCATGCGCAGCATGGAACCGTAAGTCTTTCGTGTGGGCATATAGATGGAGAGTACCCCGTGTGCAGAATGTTAGATCTCTTCCGTTGAACCACCCTAAGCGTGAACGACCCAAAGCTTTATTCAACGGTTGTTGCTAAATTTTGACTTCATGTGATGCGTCTGAGAAAGTACGAACTTTGAGGAGATTTCACCTTGCGTGAAATATTAGATGCAAATGCTTGATTGTCGTGAATTCTGAAGGCGTGGATAATGTTGGGATCGTGCCTGCATGTGGTATGTTGTGTTTCATTAGTCCCTAACTTGACATAAAACCTAGGGATTGTCATGACCTAGGTATAAGTTGCGAAGAGTATTGATAGTACTAGTTTTGATGTACAGACCCTAGGTTGAGCTTGTAATGTTGAAACCCTAACTTGAGTTTTTACAGTAGTAAAACCCTAGCTAGCACATGCGTTAAATTCCAAGTTACGCATGGATGGCGAAACCTTAGTTTGAGATTGCATGGACGCATGCAGCGTTAGGGCGTACTTTTTTTTTATTATTATTATTTTATTTACTTTACATCGTCTTGCCATGTCGTGAAGTGGTAACGCCACAACATGCTATAGAGTTGAGCGTGAACCTAGTGTAGCTAGTGCAGATCTTTGCTTGATTTTCATGCATGAATTAGATATTGCAACTATATCAAAGTTTCTCGTTTGTAAAAGGACTGATACTATAACCTTAGTAACGCATATTGTGTCCTGATGCTATTGGCCATGACCATTGATGGAGCTTGCTAGAGTCGATTCTTATATGTATATACACTATTACTGCTATTGTATGAATCTTACAAAATCTAGGGTTTTGTACGTCCCAGGTGTGGCTAATAGTTGCGTTCAACTCTGGTTTTGTTGTCATAGGGGCGACATATCGCTTGAAAAAACTAGAGTTTATTGGTAAAACTAGGCCTAAGTTGGATGGGTTTCGAGATGCGTTCATATAGATGGATACCGCTTGTAATCGTGTCAAAAGAATTATATATGCGTGCCTATATGGAAGGGTCTCCATATTGTATTTTCATGTCTTGAACAAGCCCTAGATTGTCTCGTGCATGCTCCTGGAGTTGAAAGAGTTCACGAACACGTCTTGCATTGAGGGTGAGCCTTAGTACATGCGTCTCTAGCAGGAAAATCCCTAGTTTCACAGTTTGGTGCATTTGCATGGAGAGAAAAACCCTAGGTTGAGATCGTGCTTATCGCAAGCCCTAGAGTGCCTGAGGGGAAACCCTAGAATGAGTCTTGCGTTTTTGAAAAGACTATCTAGTCCCCTTGTATGCCTGAATAGGATAAACCACTAAGTTGAATTCCTAGCAGAAAAAATCCTGTTTGTGTTACTTTTTCCTCTGGTGGAGGTTGTAGAAACTTTATATAATATTTGAATTTCCAGTGATTTAAACCAGCCTAAAAAGAGGAAGATTCACCATTCATACGCAAAAACAAAATCATAATTCAGAGTTTGTTTGGTCAGTAAAATGTGCGCTCCAATTTGTATTCAAGAGGAATCCATGAATTGTTCACCTTCAACACATTTCTGTTCCTCGGCCATATCTCCTTGACTGTGTCTTGGAACACCGAGCCCTTTTAACATGTTGTAGTGGAGACATAAACGATCATTTTTTTAAGGATGCATTGTATGATTCCTTACCAGTTGCTGCTAGTTTTTGAGTTAGTGGATTGAAGTTTGTAGTACGCTTGCGTAAAAAAAGGAATTACTTGTTTTGATTCCACATAAGCCCTAGTATATTTCATGCGCGTGTCTGAGGTAGGAAGGAGCCATGAACATTTCTTGACTCAATACAAGTCCTAATTCTGCATTGTATTGTGATCGTTTTAGAAAAGTGGTAAAAATAGTTCGTTCGCTGAGACTTGTGAAGATTCGTTTTAGACCTAATTTTGATTTAAACTAGAAAATAAGTAAAAGATTTTAACAGTATTTGGAGAAACTGGAACCAGGATTCCACCAAAATCACTTCTGAATGATTTCCACAATGATTCTTTAACAATTGTAACTATTTTATTGACTCAGTTTCTTTGCCAAAAGTAGATTTCTAAAACATTAATTGTAAATCACAAGCATGGCGCATCAAAAATCTCTTAAGTCCCAGCATACATCATCAAACAAAATCACAACTAATTAAGAAAAATCATAAATCAATTAAAATCAATGCAAAAGTCATTAAAAATCAAAAATAGTTACTATTCATTCATGAAATATAGCTTCCTCCATTGTCCCAGTGGTGGAGTTTAGCTAGACATGACTTTCTTAAAAGCCATTACAAATTGATTAAGAAAATAATAAGTTCTATCTGTGAGAAGTTGTTTTTAAAATTGTATCTAGGCTCCCCTTTATATAGGCTTTGGTAACCTCCTCTTGATCCTTATCCAACTAGGAAACCTAGTCTCATTAAATTTTTCCACTTCATTTTGATTCTTATCCAATTAGGAGGCTTAGGACGTGTTTGGTACTATTTTATAAAACTGTTTTCAAAAATCATTTTCTAGTGTTTTAAAACATACCCCTTTTTCTTGTTTTCATTTTCTAATAAATTTTAAAAAGCTGATTGGTAGGACTGTTTTCAAAAACACATTTTTCAAAAGTTAGTTATAAGTTAAAAACAGATAGAAAACATTTAAGAAAAAAAAAGAAAACAAAGAAAATGATAAATAGTTATTTTTCGTTTTTTTTGTTTAAAAAAAAAAAAACAGACATAAAACATTTTTGGAAATCATAGCTACCAAACGCGTTTTCTTGCGTTTTCTGTTTTCTTTGTTTTATAAAACGAAAAATAGTTTTATAAAACGGTACCAAACACACACTTAACCTCCTCAAAAACCAACAAAAACCTTAATTTTCACGTCAAAGGAGAGCCCAGAACGCTTCCCTTATTTCTCTTCCCGTGCAGGCCCAATAAGGCCCAACAGATACCAAATCCAAGTTGGTTTCACGGTTTTGCTCATTACTTCTGAGTTCCACTGGGTCTTTAGCAATTCTTCCTTGTAGAGCTCAATTTCACTTCTTTCAGAGATGTAACCTAATAAAACACATAAACTACAAAAGTAATAATAATACACAGTAATTCACATAAAATATAGAAAATAAGTATAAGAAATTGATAATTAAAATATGTGAATTATGCACTTATCAAATTCCCCCACATTTTCCTTTTGTTAGTCCTCGAGCAAACTATATATCCTAAACTAACCTAAGGTAAAATACAACTCTCTTTCGTTGAGGACACGGTTACAGTTAGCATGTGTAACAAGACTTTAAACCCATAGGTGACCCTATCGGACGAGTTATAGTCTCGTGAGGGTTTACAAGAGGTATACCCACAAAACCTTTACTCCAAACCCTAGCTACCTGTGAACGATTGAGGGTAAACACTAAACAAGCTATTTAGTTGGCATACTAAATTCTTCGGATATGGGAATCATTACCCTATATGAGTCCAATTATTGTACACGAGTTTGCACTCAGTGTACTAAAATTCATATATAAGAAAACATATATCTACTTAGATAGTCGTTCAACCACGATACTCAGAATCTATCAAAGTTCAATCACATGAAAAGATTTATAAGATGGATATATAAGTATTAATGGTGCACATGTTGACTAAGGTGAACGGTGTTTCCATATCTTTCTGAAGGTCACTGCCAGGATGAATCCTAATGGATTGAGATACGTTCCCACTGGTCTTACTCCTTATACTAATATCGACTCAACTGGTATATACAAGGGTCCCAACGATCGATTTATTGAACATAAAACAATTATTTTATTAAACGTACTGACAACATGATTGGACCAAATGAATCCAAGCGCATGCTCCTTATCAACATCTTACATGATAGTTCTCATGGATCCTGCGTTCCACGCTTGCTTAGGCGACAAAGACATGGAAATCACACACATATTGCTATCAAAGTGTCAATACTCGATTTTTTTTGGGTCCGAATAACAGTCCAATAATCTCAAACACTCTACTCCATCCTGGCAGTAATAACAATTCGATATTGGTACCCCACCAAATCACTTAGAGAAACACAAAATTGCAAAAATAAAAACAGAAGGTGATATGGTCGAGATAGACTCCGAGATATGGTGATGACTATCATGTTATTTCTAACAAATGAACTCTGTCCTTTTATGAATAGAACATTTAGTTGGGAACACCAATTCCTATAGAAAAAGAGCTAAGTTTCCATCTACCTAGAATGGTTAGTGTCATCCTGAATTGTTCACAAGTTTCTAGACTTTGGAGTTTCAAATTTCACTAAAAAGTTTCTCCCTTACCCCCAAACTTAAATCTAACAGTGTCCTCAATGTTCTCAAGATAATTGATTAAAAGTATGAACAATGAGAAATTGTTACCAATCGAAGAAAAGGAGTTAAGGAAAGATGTTACCGTGTCGCATGAGCATGGGTTACGTCCCAAGAAGTGCTAAGTTTAAAGTCTTCAGCCAGACTAAGAAATAATTAGTCACCTTATAAAATCATATAGCAATAGTCGGAACAACTGTGGGTCATCTGAATCAAATAGTGCTATC
Source organism: Papaver californicum (assembly GCA_023531435.1). NCBI lineage: Eukaryota > Viridiplantae > Streptophyta > Magnoliopsida > Ranunculales > Papaveraceae > Papaver > Papaver californicum. Next base: position 940,512 of record JAJJMC010009994.1, on the reverse strand, counting down.
ACAAATAAAAGGAAACTGTAGCACGCCAAGAAAATGAACAAATCGAGCACACCCTTATCTAGTTTTCTGTTTAAGAAAACTACATCTAGTTGTGGTTCAGGTTCAGACTCTATAAAAGGGTCCAAATAAAATATTTTCAGGGGCTGGATTTCCTCGTAGGCAGGATCAACAAGATCAGGTTGTAAAGTCTGGAGTAACTCAACTAAGAACTTAGAAGCACATAATAATGAATAATTGTGGATCCTCAAAGTCAATCATATTGGAGTCACACAGTTGACTACTATGAAGGTGGTCATTCTTAAACAAATGTGTCGATTCTAATTTCCTAAAGTAATTAGGCTTAGTCTCAAAACTTAATAACTGACACACTTGAAATTCATATATTCCCACAATTGGAAAAAAAAATTTGTTGGGAAAACAAAGTCAATCTTGGTATTATTTCCTAGGTAAACCACATCGACCATATGATGGGTTTCTAACAATTGAACTTCTTTCTGGACATTAACAGGCTCAAGGAATTTAGTTTGAAGATGATCTTGAAAAATGGTAGAGGTGCAAATGTCAAGCCCCAAGTGAGGGACCTTTTTAAGAGTCAAAGGTAAAGCACAGAGAGAATGATAGTCACCCCCAAACTTAGAATTTTCAGTGTCTCTAGATAGGCTAATCATAATTTTTCTAATTTCTAGATCGTCAGATTCCTGAAAATGGTCAATTGCTTCTTCTAGGTTATAATTCGGTGGTGCATCCTAACTCATATTTAAAGTCCCAGTCACATTCTCAACACAAATGAGTAGCATACACCTGTGCCAAAGGCCAAAAAAAAATCCAAAGGACAAAAAGTCAGCAAAGCCAACATACTCGCGCGCCAAACAGACCCTAGCGGTGCTAGCGCTAGCACCAGCGCCAAGCTTGGCACTGTTATCCTAGCAGTGCTAGCGCTAGCCTTCCCCATTCCCTTACCTTTGCACCTTGATCACGCTGGCACCTATGCTTGTGTCAACATTTACGCTTGTACCAGCATCAATCCTTGCTTAAAGCTAGCGCCAATGCTAGCGGCTCTATCCAGAGCGCTAGCTTTCCCCTTTTCCTACTTTCGTGCATATTTTTACTCTTGCTTGTGCTAGCATCATCCTCACAATCTCATTGATAGCACTATCTTACTTACATGCTTTGAGTCCATGACTCCACTAATTCCTATGAGAAATCAAGTTATATTACATGGGGGGATTTTTCATGGGGTTTTGGTCTGATGGTTACAGCAACATGCGACGTGGCAAAACCCATGATAAGGAAGTTACAAAGTAGTGGTGATGGTTGAAGCAGTTGAGGAGTTAATGGAATAATGGTTTTCCATAAACTTCCAAGGATAATGGTCAGTTACACCATTACCCCCATAATCTCCATTACTCTATCTCTCCACTACCTCCGCTACTTTACAAGGAAAAGTGTGTTAAAAACTATTATAAATAGACTACTTAGTCATTCAGAAAAACACAACAAGATGATCATTCTCACAACTCTGTTATTCTCCATCTCTATACACAATTCAACACACAAATTCCTTCAACTTTCTTTGCTTTCCTCCCCTAAGATTAACCCATTTTATCTCCTTGTGACCAAAGCAGGGCGGAACGACTACTATCGTGGTTTAGGCTTGCTCTGTACGATTTTGATTTCCGAATCTAAAGAAAGTACTCCTATAGTACATTGTTTTGCCTAGGATCAATTTTTAGGTACTAACAATTGGCGACCACAGTGGAGATCAATGTCTCGGTCACGAATCCAATTCTTTAATAGTTTGAAAATTAATTCTTCAATTACCCAAAAATGGTGGATCTTAGGTAAGGTTCAACAACCAATCCCAATTCAGGTTCAAAAACCACTACTAACCCCGACAACATCATTGGTGAAACTCCAGAGATCATTACTCAAAACACCACCACTGAAAATACCTACACTCCTCTCCATACCACTGAAAGTGCCAAAAACAAGGAGCAGGCATCACCAACCATGGCCGATTTGATGAAACGGCAGAAAACCTTGGCTAAAACTCAAGTAGCCATGGCCACTACCCAGAAGGAAGTTCTTACCTTTCTTAAGACTTTAACAGAGCAGTTGTCACCAGAGCAAAGTCATCGTCAAATGGAGAAAGATAAGAACACAACTGCCGGCAACGCTAACACGTCAAGAGCTAACACCTAAGCATATGATGAAGTACAGGTCATCACTGACCATGTACCAGAGAGTAGTCAACAACAACAAAACTTTGTCACTCGTGAAGACCTGGAAAGGCTCTAGCGAAACTGTGGAAAAAAAAAATTCTTCTTCATTCCATCAACATCAACCCCCTTACCCAACTGAAATTCAAAGGATTGCACTACCAAACAGATATTCGTCTCCTCCATTCTCATTGTATGATGGCACCGGGAACGCTCGAGAATATATTTCTCGATTCTTGGAATCGTTAGGAGTGCATGAATATAACCAAGTGTTGGGCTCAAGGAATTCTCCAAATCTCTTATGGGGAGAGCTTATACCTGCTAGAACAACCTCGCCCCCAACAACATCTCTAGTTGGTCTCAGATGGTGAATGTTTTTTACAAAAAATATTTCTTTGTCTCTAAGGAAATTACTCTCTCGGACCTAGGAAGAATGTTCCATAGGAACAACGAGCACCCCAACAAATACGTAAAGAGGTTCAGAATACAAGCTCTCGACTGCCATGACCAGAACGTAACTGAGCAACAATTGGTAGAACTTTGCATCAACGGTATGATTCATGTTTATTGTGCCTTATTAGAAAATTTATAATTTCAAACATTCTCTGAGCTATATGAGGCCGCCAAAAGATCAGCACTAATTGCTCCAGCCTTGTTGGAAAAAATGAGGCCCGCCAGAGAAAAAATCCATGGAGACACCCGTGGAAGTAGACGTCTGGTGAACAAACAACATTCTAACCAACACTCCACAGGTGTTGTTACTGAGGAAGGGGAAAGAGAAAGACAACTTCTCAATCAATATGAAAAACTAAGCGTGCCACGTGGACTCCAGCATCAACTCAAGGACAAGGCTCGGTCGAGACTCCGCGTCAGTCAAGAAAAACCAAGAAGAATTTGATAATACCAAATTTCCCCTTTCCCATGGAGGAGGTCCTCGAACTACTGAAACTATGGATACAAAATGGGGCTATCAAGATACCACCTGCGTGAAATCCACCCATCAAAGAAGACATGTCAAATCCGAAATGATGTCACTTCCATAGATTTATCAACCATCCCACCAGCGAATGCAATGATTGAGGCATATCTTTAGAGAAAAAATCGATTCAGGAGAGCTATGTCTGGGGACTAAAGACGTCCAAAAATATCCCCTCCCAGTCAGGAGCTTCACTCTCTCTGGGGACTCAGTCAACAGAATTGTCCAATCCATAATGAAGCATATATGTTAACTTCTTTACTTGTCAAAGGCGCAACAAAAATACATTTTTACCGCCCTCAATTGCATTGTGTCGGGTAAGCGTCTACTCTTCACCGAAAGTGATACTCTGTATCCCAAGTCCTCTCCATACGTGGTCATCCAACACAATGAGAAGCCTAGTTGGGGACTTCTCCCTACTGCTTACCTCAAGGACACCGAGTTCGAGCAAACACTAATCGGTGCAGGCACCGACATCAATATTATCACTATCAATACTCAAAGAACTGCAGGAATTTCCAGGAACAAAGCTACGCACTCACCGACTGTAATCAAGAATTTTGAAGGGAAGTCCAGGAGTTCTTACAGCTACATCACTTTTGAGTTGAAAACAGGTGACACCCAAACACATGCCAAGTTTCACTTTGTAAAGAAGTCCAAGGTATGACATGATTCTGGGACGCTTATGGGTTTATAACAACATGATGGAAGAGAGTGTATCTCCTTTACCGGCGTCAACATCTCCAAGACTCTCAAAGAATTCGACAAATCCCAAAGATTCCCTATCAGATAAGTTTTGCCGCATAATGAATCTGGATGTAAAGCAGTTGCCAGAAGAGGACATGGCGTCATATGTTCGAAGGTTTCGCACAAAAGTAAGTCACATCTAACCAACTCCTTTGCAACTAGCAATCCCACGTCCCATCAATGCTTGGGGACTTAACTCGGATATCAACCTTACTCTGACTCGGCGATGTGAATGGGAAGCTGATCCTTTTCAAAATTTTATTAAATGGGTATGGATTGTCTTTACTGGAGATAAGAAAATTAGTAACCCGGTTATTCATAAAACATGTCATGAAGTTGAGGGGCCTGAACCCAATGCTTTTCATGTCGGAGATATGGTGAAGAAGATAACAACCTCTCCTGAAGAAGAGCCGTATCTCATCACCGAAACCTTAATCGGCGTTACTACAATCTTGTCAATACTGACAAGTCAGAAGGGGTGGTCATACATGGCAAGTGGCTGACAACTCACAACGTTTAAAGCATTCTACCCCCATCTCGCTTTCTTTCCCTGTTTTATGCAATATTTGTAATTCCTCCAAAATGTTTACAATATCTTGCATTCATACAAAGGATTTCACTTTATTAAATCAAGTAAAGTATTGTTTCTTTAAAAAAAAAATATATCCTTGCAAATTATTCAGAAATCTCTACCTACCCAAAAATCCCAAAATAAAGCCACAAAAAAGCCATATGTCTCAAAACCTATGAAAACTTAGGAAAACCTAGAAAAATTCCTTGAAAACTGGCTCAACACCTTCAGCGTATGCCTTTTCCGTTTGCTCAAGCACCTCAGTCGCAAGCTTCAACTCCTGAGAAATCCTATCAACTTCACATTTAGCCTTGGCAACCGTCTTCAAGCTATAAGATACACCTTTCTCCTGCAAATACTTTTCAATAGCTTCTAAATGACAACGAAGCCAGGCGACCTTAAGCTCATCTCTTTCAACCTCCTTCAAGGCATCCTTCCAGTCTTGAAGAACTATCTCAAAGATTTCTCTACGGGGAAGAACAATCATCTCATTCACAGTTTGCAGTAGCACAAACACATTTCTCTCCAGAGTACGATAGTTTTTCAGGATTACCAACGAAGAAATGGCCAAACTTCTTCCATATCTTGGTATACAGCTCAGCATGGTCGGACGATACAGTAAATTCCCCAATGCACACGTATTTGTGTTGGATCCTATCAAACTTGAAGTCGAAGTTAAATCCAGCGTTCAGATACTCAACTGGAACAATCTCCATCACATTAGCTTTCTGTATAGTGGCACCACTTGGAGTGTTTTCTTCAACAGTCATGTCAGGAGGGACTTGCTCATGACTCTGAGTTGGAAAATACATATCACAATCATCACGGTTCATGGTTATCTCAAATCCATCATCTACAAGTTCGTCTCTCTGTTTCAGTTCGTTCCCCCTAAAAACAGAGACGTTATAGAAATACTGAGTTAAAATATCTCAAGCACAAGGAATTAAAGCACAAGTCATGAAATTCATAAAAATATGTTCATTATCAACCTAAACATTCATTACAAAGTGTTTCGGTTCATCGCATTTGGTTTAGAAAGGTTATGGGCCGTTTTACAAAAATGTCGTCAGAAATGTTTCTGCACTGCTCTCCAGAAGAACTGAAACTGGCGCTAATTTGTAAGGAATTTAGGTGAGGGATATATAATGAATGACTCGTACGTATGTCTACTACAACATGCTAAAAAGGTCACACCAATCAGATAAACGAGCTAATAAGGGCGGCCAAAATGCTCGACTACACGACAGCTGAAAACCTACAAAATTTTGTCTGAAAAAGTTCTAGACTCTCGGTGTAAGGTATCTATCACCTAGTAAATGGACTCCAAATCTATAAATTCTTTTCACAAAAGTTATTTCTTTCCATAAACTAAATAATGAGAGGTCAACCGCACTATTTCGACTTCGGATGAAGATTCTACAGCCGTTACGGTAAGAAGACCTGAATCTGAATTTTTCTGACAACGAAAACTGCTAAAGTCTTTCATGAAATCATGTATAATTCTACACATTGGGTGGTTTAAGAGCTATAATCATGTCATTATGATTCTAAAGCAATGGAGTAAACTTACTTGGAGCTGTGACAAGCCATCGGAAGCATAAGGCATCTCATAATGCGACTCGCCACAGAGTTCTTCGTTCTTAGCTCCAGATTCTTCAATTTCTTCAGTCTCGAACGAATTTTCAGGTCCATTATCATCTCGGCCTTCTTTCTCAGTAATTCCAACAACAACGGTACTTTCTGATAATAGGGTATCCGTGTTGCTAGGCATCTAAGAATGACTTCATAAAAGTCAGAATTCATCAAGTTCAGTAAAATAAAATATTATGTGACTTGGTGATATTCAAAAGAAAGTTTACTTACAACATAAGGAGACGAAACACCAAGGACAGATGGACACCAAATTTGAAAGGTTGTATATTCAAGTCACCTTGACAATTTACTCTCCAGACTATGCAAAGATACTTGTTAGGAGAAGATACAAATTTATTTCATACAAAAAGGAAATGTAAGAGGAAACACAAGACGCTTACCTTCTTCCAAGGACGGTCTCCACTTCCAGGTATTACTACCTGTGGTCTTTTATCCCCATACTGAGGAGTGACAGTTACTACAATATCATATGCAAAATGCTTTGGGAGCCACGACTGCAAGAAACAAATCAAACGTCTAATTGCTGAGTGAAGGATGATGATTAAATAGAGAATATTTCAAATACCCGTGTCAAGTTGACGATCGAATCACGTCTCGCTCCAGAAGTAATTTTCAAGTTCGTCCGAGCTGCTAAATACTTCTCAGAAGGCTCACTGCGTACACCAGATAGCTTACTAGTCATGAATTCCTTAAGAAAGGTAAATTGTGCATTCTAGAAACTGGCGTATTCACTAGTGACACATCCTTTTCTACCGGCCTGGAAAAAAGGAATGCCTTGACCAGGAATGGTATGGGCACCCTTAGATCGTTGAAGCTCATCTATAGGAGGCATCTTGGTACGATATTGAGGAATAAACTGATCAAAGCTCATCTGCCGAGCCGTCCTATCAATGTTTTAACTATGCATGACATACTTATCGGAGTGGACCATAATAATATATCCTGGAGTGCAACTGTTCATGAAAGTGGCCTCACCAACTGTAGAAATATTACCCTCATCACTTGGACCAGAGCGTAGGACAATATCAGAGCTCTCAGCAAAAGTCTCCAGTGGAATCACATGTGGAAGCCTTAAACCCCATGGTATGAAATTCACCTTCCTCTCATTGTCCATTAAACTAATAAGACTAATAGAAGAAGGTTTCTTCTTACTCCAACAGAGTATCCTAGCATACTGTATCTCCGCACTTGGATAAGAAGGATTGGCCTTTGGCACATATTCAAGAAAATGTTCCCATAACCAAGCTTGCATAAACATAACATGGATAAAAGACTCCACCTTGGCATGGCCGTTGGAAATTCTCATGTCACGAATGAAAGAATCCAAATTAGAGTATAAAGAGCCTAGAAACAAATTACCAAGAGGAAGAGTTTTTCCATCGGCAAGTGCAACAACAATTAGAACAAGGGAATGCTTCAATTAACCTTCAAGAGAATCTTCGAACACGTCTCTCGAAAGTCAAAATATAAGGAATGCAGCAATGCATAAAGGATCATCAACATCAAGGCCGTCAGCGCTCGTACTTCCGTTCCACCAGTAGTCATCACAAGCCGAATAATTTTTGTTACCATACTTCTGCAACTCTTCTATTTTCTGAATATGGATGACGCCATTTTTTTTCTCCTGCTTAGACCATTCCATTGGAACACTACCAGCAAAGGGAAGTTTCAACAAGACTGCCATGTCCTCCAAGGTGATTGTTAGCTCACCCCAAGCGCATATTGCTGAATGAGCTGGACCGCATCAACGAGAAACAAATGCAAGCAAACCCTTCGTGTCCTTATTAATTTTCAAAGTCTCAGACACTCGCACGGCATGGAGTATCTTATAACTTTCTAGAACCAGCTTCACTTGAGGATTATTCAACATAACTTTAGCCCATTTTGTCCATTCAGAAAAAGAAGTTTGGAATGTCTTAAAATCAACAAATGAGGGCCTGTATTCTTTCCTCTGAAAATATCACCTGACAAGAGCCTGTGGATAGATACCCTGAGGTTGAGGAGTGTATTGATACTCAAAATAAAATTGCCAACATAACCAGGGTCAGCAGCTTCTTCAACGACACCATCAAAGAATTTATCATAAATACTGGGCACATCGTCGAGAAAAGTAGCATCAGAATTTTCGTCTCCGCCTCAACTAGAAGCAGTGGTAGCATTATCTTCATGATCCTTAGACATCTACAACGGGTTCGGATAACGTCTACGTCAGCAATTGGATAGTCATGCACAAGGTTTGGTTTTATTTAATACAGTATTGATATGAAAATACATGCTTATATATATAAATTAAAACCAGAATCGAGATAACACTACAAGAAAAACGGGTTTAAGCGACATGTCGTTTTAAGTCGCTTAAAGCCCCTTTTAAGTCGCTATTACACTTATAGCGACTAAAATTGGCACTCGCTCAGTTGGTTGCCCAAAGCCATGTATCTCAAAGCCTTGAGCGACCATGCAATCGCTCTAGTAATAAAGCAAATTACCTAAAGCGATTGCTTTACTCATTGCTTAACATCAAACCAACTAACATGGAGCAAGTAAAAATTTGATTGCTTAACATCTAGACCAACCAATGTAGCGAGTAACATATC
>JAJJMC010009994.1:899364-928543 GCA_023531435.1 Papaver californicum | reverse complement strand
ATCAGAACCACAAACACTAACCTAAACCCACTAATTATAACTCAACAATATCATGAAATGAATCAGAAAAATAAAACATAATGAGAACAGTATCAGAGAGAGACCTTACCGAGTGAGGAGGTGTTCTTGATGCTGTTGAATGGAGTTCACGGTCGGCGGTGATGGTGGTGATGATGTTGTTGAATTGGAACCCTATTTTCGCAAGAGGCGCCTCAAACTGATGGAGAGAGAAAAGCAAAAACCGAAAATGAAAGAGGAAAATTTGTTTAGGGTTTTGATAAAAAACAATTAACGGTGGTGATGGTTCATCATACGGATCGTGAAAACATTTTGATGGTCCAGATTAGATGTTGGATGGTCATACGGATTTTGTGTTTCTTACAATTTTGTGTTAGTGTGTTAGTTACCATTGTGTACATGTGTTAGTTACCATGTTACTATAACGAAAATTTCTGATGTTTGTTACCATTGTGTACATATGTTAGTTACCATTTTTGGAAAATAGGATTCATCAAAAATGTTTTTTTTTTATCATTGTGTGTGTTAGCAATATAGTAAATATGGGATCTCGGTAAGAAACTAAGGCAACCATTGGAACAAACAGTAACTTTTTTGTTATGGATTATTAATGTCTTCTTAGGAAAGGCTATGATATTTTGAGTACAAGTTACAACAAATTCAGAATTGGTATACAACATAAATTCGGTATGAATATATCACCAATATCTGATATTCATCGTATTGTTCATGAAGAAAATCATATTTCCTAAAATCAAAATGGCAAAACATTAATCAATCAAATATTGTTTTAGCCCTGAAGCGCTATACAAAAGCTTAGTAAAAAATCATTCGTTCCAGCACCCCTAACAAAGTAGTCTATTGTAACTAGTGTTCTTAGTTTGTCATTTGTTTATAAGTAATGATTTGATGATTTGGGTTGAACCCCAAAAGATGTTCAATTAAAAGGAATTGAGATGTAGCTTAATTTCTTATATAAAGTTCAGCTTTATCTAATAACAAAAAATATATGATCATCTCAATTGAAAGGAATTGGGACGCAAAGCTTCATGTCGCGTAGTTTAGAGTTAATGTTGCGACTCTTAAGTTTTTGCACACATGAGACATTCAATTTTGCTTGTCCGATAAGTTTAAGGAGTTCGGGGTTCCGATGAAGACCCGACTGAGGGTTTAAGGTTATTAACACATATTTTGGAGTTCACGGTTCGGGTTACCGATAAAGATCTGACTTAGGAAATAAGGTTATTCATGGTACAGATTTAAGGGTTAAAGGTTCAGAGTTCGTTTTATAAAATACACATGTTACCCCACACTTTAGAAAATAAATTGTGGACTAAATGATTTATAACACATGTAAACTCTTAAAGATTTTCATTGATGGAAAGTAACACACAATCAGGGTTCCACTGAAACAGGGTTCCACTTAAACATAAAAAACAAAGGGTTCCACTAAAACACATGAAAACAGGGTTCAACTAAAACATGGTTCCACTAACAACAGGGTTCCACACACACATGAAAACAGGTTTCAACTAAAACAGGGTTCCACTAACAACAGGGTTCCACACAGGGTTCCACAAACACATGATACCAGGGTTCCACTCTGAAACATTAAAAACAGGGTTCCCCGACAATATTAATTAAAGACAGGGTTCCATTGATGGATCCAAACATTAACTTCACTAACTTTAAAGTGTCCAAGTTGCAGACAAAAAACCCAAACATTAACCGCACATTAATTCTCATCAACTTCTCTTCCCGACGCTTTATCCACCATCGGTACAGAAATCAGTTGGACTTTGATTAAACCGTGTCTCTTAAACCGTGTTCAGGTACAAGAATCAGTTGGAGTTCTGAAATCAGTTGGACTCTGATCGGTACAGAAATCAGTTGGAGTTCTCTTACAACTTCTCTTACTGACGCTTTCTCTTAAACCGTGTTCCACAGATTCTGATGTTTCTCCACCATCGGTAGGTTTTTTAGTTTTGTGGTATTTGATCAAATTCTGTGTACTTTGATTAATTTGCTAAAAGAGGGTTTTTTTTTTTGGTTTGAAATTGGGGATTTAGAAAGTAGGTTTTGGGTGTTACATATTATGTTTTGGTATGAAATTGGGGATTTAGGAATTAGGTTTTGGTATGATATTGGGGATTTACTCTGATTTTGAGAATCACATGTAATCAATGTATGATGTTGAACTCCTAGATTTTGTCCTGGTTTATTCAATAGTATAGTGGGTTGTAATATTAGTTAGATTGCAGTTTTATTCCAGAAGTAGTGTTAGTGGTGTCCTAATGATTTCATGATCCAGCACTTGAATATTTGTTTTTGTGTTGACAATGATCCATAGAGTGTTTAGATTCCACATGTTATGGTATTTTCGTATGTTTGTTATTCTTGTTACCCATCTTGCAGCTCAATATTAGTCACAGATCACACAGTCATGCATCTCTGTTTGTTGAGCCCGCAATTGCAAGATCTTCTTCCTGTCATAATGCATTAAGAGTCCATGTAGCTCAGTTGATGGTTTGTTATGTTAACAGTACTAAAATGCTTAAGAATTTTAGTAATTGTGCTTGTTCGATACAGATATTATAGCATCGATGGATAAGAGTTGGATTAAAAAGCATAGGAAAGAGGAGGCGTTCCGCGAGGGAGTCATAAAATTCCTAGAATTTGCGTTTGAGCATGTACAACCTGGGATGGAATCAATTCTTTGTCCGTGTGTCAACTGCAGTAACAATTTATACCGTTCTCGAGATGACGTCCATGTACATATATTGCGTCAGGGGTTCACTCAAGGATATACTAACTGGATATATCATGGGGAGGCAGAGGTTAGGGAACCTTTGGGTACTAGTAGAACAGTTGAAGATAACTTGCCGGAAAATGATGATTGGGATGAGTTGCTAGGTGGTATGGGAGCAGCTTCGAACTCCGATGCTGCAGAGTTTTACCGGTTATTGGAGGAGGCAGAGGTACCCCTTTATCCACATTGTAAGAACTATTCAAGGTTATCATTTACTGTGCATATACTTCGTATTAAGACCCGTGGTGGATTGGCTAACAAATGGTTTGACGAGCTGTTGATTCTTCTGATCAAGGCATTTCCAACTGCCCTAATACCAAAGAACTGTTATGAGGCTCTAAAAACCATAAGGGACTTGGGTCTTACCTACCAAAAGATTGATGCTTGCCCAAACGATTGCATATTGTTTAGGAAAGACTATTCACTGTTGGATAAGTGCCCGGTGTGTGATACTGCCAGATGGAAAAATGATGGGTTGCGAGTGCGACAAGAAAACCTAATAAGAAACTTGCTGAAAAGATAGTACGGTATTTTCCTTTAAAGGCCAGAATTAAGAGGTGGTTTAAGTGTCCTAAGACCGCTTCTCAAATGATATGGCATGAAAAGGAACGTATTGATGATGGAATTTTGAGGCACCCGGCCGATTCAGAAAACTGGAAGACCTTTGATAAGATGCACCCAATATTTGGATCCGAGGCTCGCAATCTGAGACTTACATTAGCAACTGACGGGATGAATCCTTTTGGAAATATGACAAATCCTCATAATAATGGCCAGTTGTTTTAATCAACAACAACTTCCCACCATGGATGTGTATGAAAGATTCCAATTTCCTTTTGTCTATGATAATTTCAGGACCCAAGTCACCAGGAACTGATATTGCTGTGTATCTGGAATTATTAATAGAGGAGTTGAAGGATTTATGGGAGTCTGGTATTCTTACTTATGATACTTCAAAGAAAGATTTCTTTGTATGTCGTGCAGCATTATTGGGTACTATTAGCGATTTCCCTGCCCTAGCCATGCTTTCTGGATGGAGTACCAAGGGGCAATGTGCATGTCCGTTCTGCAATAGTGACACATGTTCACTTCGGTTAAGCAACGGAGGTAACTGCTAAACTTGTACTTATTTTTGCTTGCTTTCCTTTTATGCCAAACTCTTATAATTTTGTCGAAATGTAATATTTAGGTAAGTGGTGTTACATGTTTCACCGCCGTTTCTTGCCAATGGATCATAAATGGCACAATCACAGGGCGGCCTTCAATGGAGAAAAAGAGAATCGCCAACCACCAAAGCTATTAAAGGGGGCTGAAATACTTGAGCAATTGAATCAGTTAGAGCAAGTTGAGTTTGGTAAGAATGGCGATCAACAAAAGATATTAGAAAAGATACCCTTTGATCACAATTGGAAGAAGATAAGCATTTTCCAGCTGGAATTACCTTACGTGAGCTCGATTTTATTGTTCCATAGTCTTGATGTGATGCATATCAAGAAGAATGTTTGTGACATTCTGATGGGTACTATATTGAAGGTCAATGGGAAGACAAAAGACAATATAAAAGCCCGATTTGACCTACAGAGGCTGGGTATACGGAAGGACTTATGGGCGACGAGAATAGGGGATAAATATAAGGTGCCAAACGCCTCATACGTGATGTCGAATACTGAGAAGGATTCATTTTGTAGACTTTTGAAGGATATTAAGGTTCCAGACGGGTATGCATCTAACATTTCTCGTTGTGTGAAACTTAAAGAGCGGAGGCTTATAGGTCTAAAAAGTCACGATTGCCATGTTCTATTGGAACATTTGTTGCCGATAGCAATTCGTGGAAATTTGCCTGATGATGTGTGTGAAGCAGTGACTGAGTTATGTTTGTTTTTCAAAGTATTGTGTGCTACGGTCCTTAATATGGCTGATTTAGAGGCACTGCGAGACAATATTGCAATCACATTGTGCAAGTTAGAAAGGATATTCCCCCCATCTTTTTTTGTCGTGATGATGCACTTGCCGATTCATCTACCAGAACAAACAAAGGTTGGTGGTCCAGTTCAGTATCGTTGGATGTATCCGATTGAGAGGTAAGATTTATCATTGTCATTTTCCTTAGAAACTTTACCTTATTTCTGAACACATATATACTAGTCGCAGTTGTAATTCTGTGATCTGTGTATGTTTGTGAACACATACAGTTCTCTTTATGCTATGTATCAGGTACTTGCGGAAGTTAAAGAGATATGTGCGGAATAAAGCCCATCCCGAAGGATCGATGGCGGAAGGGCAAATAATAGAAGAAGCTCTCGTTTTTGTTGAGCGCCATTTGAATAGTGTACCTACGCAGTTTAATCAACTTAGTAGAAACGAGGATAACACTCGATATGAATCAGCAGTTAATAAGTTGTCTGTTTTTAGACAAGCCGGTGTATTTCAAGGTAAGAAGCATGTGGCGTCAATTTCAAAGGAAGATTTCCACAAAATGAAATTCGTTGTTCTCAAGAATTGTGTTGAAGTGCACCAATATGAGGAGTACGTGTTTTCTACTTCCTATTTTTCCTTATGTACAGTTCTAAAAAAAATCCTACAATCTGAGAATGTTCTCATGCACATGTGATTTGAATAATTTTGTTACGACATTATATACAGTGAACATAAATCTCTGCTCGAAGGAACTAGAAACGCACTTAAAAAACACACTGAAGAATTTCCTAGATGGTTTGAGCGGAAAGTGAGTCTCAATTCAATACTATTAACATGTTTATTTCGCTACAAAATCAAATTTCTGACTTTGGTGATATTTTTTTTGTACCAAAATTTTGCATTTCCTACAATTTTCCATATTTTTCTCATTTTAAGCACAAACACAGCCCACTAGAGTTTAATGAATATGCTGCTTATGATCTGAAACAAGTATTGCTTGGGTTGAGGTGTATGTAAACTAATTTAGTCAATTCTGATGGCGATGATATTCATGAACTTCATTTGCGTATCTGCATGGTGATATTGTGCAGGTTAGCATCAGGTTTGTTGTTGGAGTCAAGTATGAAGAGAAGGCTGCCTTTATGGAAACGAAGGAGTAGGAATGGTTTTCCAGATTTTGGGCGAGGAATGTGGCGTGGATTTTATTTTGTGGATTTTGGTTGTGAATCCGTCATGTTCTGTTGATCTTTTTTAAAGTTGTGTTTGTGTAGTTGTAATTAGGAAAGCAGTTGTTGATGGGAAGGTAATGATATATAAATATAAATCTATCATCTTTGGGCAAGGACAACTGGAGTTTATCTTTTCTTTTGTGTTCATTGCTGATCCAAATTTTGAACGCTCGGGTCTACACTTAGTCGTCAGGTATTATAATCATGATATAAAACAGATGTCTGTCAAAATCAGTACAACGATGGATCCATTCAAATTTATACTGTCCATTGAGATTTTCTTATTTTATTTTCTTCATTGCAGGGCATGTTCTTAGTGTTGCATGGAGTTCTGATGCTAATTCAATATTTTCAGGGAGTAGTCATGGGCATGTTAAATTTATACTTTCAAGCTTCTGTGGAAGTTGATTCTCTAACCTCGACAATGTTTTCACTGCTGATAGTTCATAATTGGCACCTTGCAATATATACTGCAGAAATGGAGGTATCTCATCTCCTTTCCTTTTTCTTCCATGTAGAGTGAAAAAATAAACTCGTTAAAGTTCCCCAGGTTTTGGTTTGTTATGTACGCTCTTGTTATGTTTACTAATACCACATAAGTGCTGTTGTAGAAAAATTATCGGAAGAAGCAGTGAGAATTGTCTACAGAAGCAGAAAAAAGCTCAATGATAAATGATAAGTTCTCTGCCTAAAAGCGACTCTTCATCATTACCTAGAGCCCCATTTGTACTTAGACTTGATTCATGCTAATAGCCAGTGTAGCTATATCTTTTAATAAGTTGATTTGCATTGTAGCTTTCTTATGGCACCCTTTCCATCCAACGGCAGAAGTCACAACTTCTTCTACTACGTATCCAAAAGAAGAAGAGCTGGAGATGCAAGCTTTATGTACTTACACCATTTCAAGCCTACAAGGTATACAACTACCCTTCGGGTTCTGTTTGTGTTAGTTCCTTAACTTTAGGATTCAAGTTATCATCTTGATTTTTACTTCATAGCTTATTTTTCCTAAATACGTTCAGTGGTTCTAGACCAGTATTCAGACACATAGCCGAGCCTCAGACTTTGTTATGATTTGGTCAACAGTCCCATTAAGTTGCACATTACTTCGTCAAAATCTGCTTTCAATGCATCTGACGTCAATTATAAACTAAGTGTAGGCTAACAATGTATAATGCTCTAAAGATCTGTGATATTTAGGGTCATTGATGTTTTGGTAGTTGATCTAGGTGTTTTGTAGCCATAGATTGGAAATGGTGGCAGTGGGAAACCAGCAACTACTAAAAGAACTCCCTAAAGTTGCAAATGCATGTTATGGATAGTGGTTGACCACACCTAGCATGGTAAGTAGGAACCTTTCATTGATGAAATACCCATGTCAATATGCAACTAACCTCTTCACATTTCCTAAATGCAGGCATGGAAAAATTAAAGAGAAGGTACACCCTTGGAGCTGATGTATACATATTGGATTGTTATGTGTGCAAGATAATATCGAAGATAGACCCACATATTCGATTCACGTCAAGTCCATATTATTTTCTTTTGTTTTTTTCCTCTTTATTCATCCTAAAACCCAAAGCAACAATAATATGCAAGCTTTGGTGTTGAACTCAGGAAAGCAACAAAGGATGAAAACAACTCTTCTAACACTATTGGATTAATATTAAGATCTTAAATTTCTACTTCAAAAATTGATTTCTTTTTTAAATTGGTGGCGGTGGCTTAAACTTGGTTGTTGACCCCTGTTTGAGCAGCCAATTGATTTTCTGTTGCTACGAGTATGTGGCTCAAAGTAAAGAGCTACATGACCACTTTTTTAGATGTTACATACTACTTGGAAAAAGGATATAACAATTAAACATATTTGGTCGTGGCTCAAATTTAGTTGCTGGGAGAAGTTTGGGCAACCAATTTATTTTGTTGTTGCTACAAGTCGGTGCCTCAAAATGAATAGCTACATGATCAACTTTTAGATGCTATAAATTACTTGAAAAACGGATCTAGCAATTATATATATTTGGTTGTGGCTCAAATTTAGTTGCTGAGAGAGGTTTGAGCAACCAATTTATTTCGTTGTTGCTACTAGTCGGTGCCTCAAAGTAGATAGCTACGTACCACTTTCTTAGTTGCTTTAAATTACTTGAACAAAGGATCTAGCAATTAAACATATTTGGTTGTGGCTCAAACTTACTTGCTGAGAGAGGTTTGAGTAACCAATTTATTTTGTGGTTGCTACAAGTCGGTGCCTCAAACTGAATAGCTACATGATCAACTTTTAGCTACTATAAATTACTTGAATAACGGATCTAGCAATTAAAAATATTTGGTTGTGGCTCAAACATAGTTGCTGAGAGAGGTTTGAACAACCACTTTTTTCTCTTGTTGCTACAAGTCGGTGCCTCAAAGTAAATACCTACATTATCACTATTTTAGTTGCTATAAATTACTTGAACAAAGGATATAGCGATTAAGTATATTTTTTCGTTGCTAAATATTAGTGGACATATATTTGTTGCCACCAATATTTCTGGCAGTTGCAATTTTAGACGCTGAAAGGTTTTAAGCGACTAATTTTCCGGGCTCTTGCTAAGTTTTTAGACGCTTAAGCCCGTTTTTCTTGTAGTGTAATTACTATAAACCTCAGCGTACCTGGTTAAAGCTTAACAAACGCTGCAGTGAAGCCAATGAAGAATTATCACAATCAGAGACAACAATTGTGGAATTGAAGTTCACCTGCAAGAAGCTGTCAAGAGAAGAGCAGTATCAATTCAATAGCATGCTTATGCATTGAAGCAAGCAATAATAATTGAAAGGGTGAGTAAACACACACGTCAAAAAAAAAAAAAACCTTACCTGGTCGGCGCCAGAAACCAGCCGGAAATTGGTCAGCGTTGATCAGTTGATGGCGTCGCCGGCGGGAGGAGTTAGAGCTGCTGCTGCTGTCGTCGCTGAAGAAAAAGGAGAGGAAGTGAAGGTGTTTACGGTGGTAGAAGATAAATATTATATAATAAGGGTTTACTCCCTTTTAAAGTAATTGGTTTCCAAATCTAGGTCAAACAAGGATTTCCTTTTGGAACCATGATCCCGTGCCGCACACAGGTCAATTTTATTCTCTTCATCATACAAATCATCCAAACTTCACTAATTTATGCTCTCCAGACGATGCTCTATCATCCTACATGTACTATTACATCAACTATTGATCCTTCAATAATTATTTGGCATCATTGGAGCATCATCGAATGAGAACTTATGGTAATTTCCGACGACTAAGCTTGTTGATTTATTTTGCTTACACTAATAAAGAAAAATCACCATCTAGTGCTTACCACGAAACACATTATTGTTCCACGCTAAGCAGGGGACTTAATATTGATGGTGAGTTTTTGACGAAGGAGAAAATTATATTATTACTTTTTTCTTAGGTGCAGAAGCATGAAATAAATATACATAAATCTCTGATCAAGCATCAGAATTATGAATACTACTCTTATCCCACATTCTGCAAGAAAATCGAGAAGGGATATTCAGTTATTGGTTAAATTAGCCCTATAGCTCCTTTGGATATATGTGCACTATATAAATTTCAGATCTATACTCAACTAAATCCTCGTTATTTCATGTGTACCCATGCAGACTATTTGTATAAGACATAATTACTGATTATACAAAAATTGCGAACATTCAGAATAGAGGCTATGCCATATCTGAATAAAAACGCTAACTAGATGCATACCATCTAATTGCAGAGTCGCATCAAGCATTGTCTCAAGTTATAAAATTCCACAACTTAATCTCTTGAAAATGTTCTGTATGCACTGCATAAAAGTTCCGCATAAATGCTAACAATTAAATCTCACAAGACTGAGAAACCCTAAATAGGCCATAGTTATGGTCACGTCATTAATGAATGCCAAAGCTAGCGGCGCATAGGCAATAAACATGGTACTAGCAAGTGATATCCTTAGAAAAACCTATTCAAATTCTCAACACAAATGAGTAGCATACACCTGTGCCAAAGGACAAAAAGTCAGCAAATCCAACATACACACGCGCCAAACATACCCTAGCGGTGCTAGCGCTAGCACCAGCGCTAAGCTTGGTGCTTCTATCCTAGAAGTGCACCTTGCTCACGCTGGCACCTATGCTTGTGTCAACATTTACGCTTGTACTAGCATCAATCCTTGCTCAGCGCTAGCGCCTCTAGCCATAGCGCTAGCGCTAGCTTTTCATTACCTCCACTACTTTACAAGAAAAAGTGTGTGTTACAAACTATTATAAATAGGCTACTCATCCATTCAGAAAAACACAACAAGATGATCATTCTCACAGCTCTGTTATTCTCCATCTATATGCACAATTAAACACATAAAATTCCTTCAACTTTCTTTGCTTCTTTCCCCTAAGGTCAACCAATTTTCTCTCCTTGTGACCGAAGCAGAGCGGAACGGCTACTATTGTGGATTAGGCTTGCCCTAAACGATTTTGATTTCTGAATCTAAAAAAAGTACTTCTACAGTACATTATTTTGTCTAGAATCAATTTTTAGGTACTAACAAAGACTAAGAAAGTCTCATTCGACTTAATATTATTGGTAATATTTAATATTACAAAACTTACACGAGATGTCAAATGTCACAAATGGGGGGATATTCACTAGGGTATTAGCCTGGAGGTCTACGACACATGGTACAACGATGCACCTACTACAGAGAAGACTCTAGAAAGTTCGATAAACAATTGAGTAGGGAAGTGGTAGGTTGAGCAATGAGCAACCGCTCATTCAACCTTAATCAAAGTGGGGAGAAGTTTTCATCACTTTCTCCACCTTCTCCACTTCACCACTACTCAATCATCGATATTTTCTTTCAGAGAAGACAGGTAAACGGTAGCTACGACTATAAAATAGATTTCTCAATCTATTGAAAAAAAGGAATTCTAAGTTGGACACGTCTGAAACAGGATAATTCTAAGTCTGATAACGAGTCGAACTCTGAGACAAGTCTAACATAGAACAATTCAAATCGAACAACTCGATCATTCAACCTTCTCATACAAAGAATTGTTCATATCTATTCATAAAAATTACATCCTATATAGTCTGATACTCTGACCTCAACCATTCTCTCGCTCCCTTCCCTTAGACCAATCCTTCTCTTTCTCATTTGTGAATGAAACAAGACTGGAACGATCATTGCTTGGTTTAGGCCAGGATTGTATAGATTGATCTCATGAATCTAAATAAAGTACTCCAACAATACAAATGTTTAAGGATTAGACGAATTATCACCTTCTCACCCACTTTTCCTAAATTACCCTTTAATTCGTTTTTCCCAACAAATATTTTGGCGACCGTAGTGGGAGATCAATCTCTCAGTTGTAATTTCTCAATTCTTGAATTTTTCTCAGTTTTAAAAGCGGTTGATCTTAGGTCAGGTTCAGTAGCTAACTCTCAATACTAATTCTGCTACTACCAACGTTGTTGTTCCTGGTAATACTCCTCTGATCATCAACACTGGCCCTACCACCCTTCCTCCATCTGGTCATACTGAATAATTAAGGGAGGCATAGGCTCCCTTTACTAAAACCTATGTGATGCAAATACAAGAGGCTCTTGGCCAGATTCAAGCAATCGACTAAAACTTTACCTTCTTTGATGGAAAGAGTCTGACCTGCTAGGAATGAAGAAGCATGTAAGACTTGTGTTAACATACGGCTCATAAGTAAGCAATACAAATTTCAACCATATGTGGGTGTTGTGACAGAAGGAGGCAGAAGGAAAGCTTCAACACCAGAACAACAACCCAAGCATGCAACACTTGCGTCAATTCTAACTCCAGAACCACAAGCGATCCGACCACCTTGAAGAATCCATCAAATGCAAGTGGCAGTAGCGAAAACTCCAACACCGCTCTACATCAACAACAACCAAGGGAAGAAACGGTCTCTCTTTACTTCCACCAACATAACAAAAATAACAAATCTTAAGAGAATTTCACCTGGGGACTGAATGAGTATACAGAAAGCATATCCCTGGAAGAAGTTTCACCATGTCTGGAGAACTATCAGTCAAGCAGTTCAATCCATGGTGGAACACATATGTAGGCCTCTCTACAGCTCGAAGGCGCAATGCAAAGACATATTTACCGCCTTCAACCATGTTGTGACTGACAGAGGATTATCTCTTTTAAAAATGAAATATATCTTGAACCTGCCCAGATGTGTGAGGGAAAAAAAAGTGTAATTGGGGACTGTTCACAACTACTTTCCTCCAGGATACAGAATTTGGTAAGATACTAATTGATGCAGGCTACTGTCAACATCATCCCGGTCAATACATTCAAAGCCATATAGATACTCACAGAGAAATAATATGCTTATATCAATTTTCCATTCCGCTAGTAGGCGACTACCTCAAGTTATGTTTTTTTCTCTCCTATTAAAGATTGATACACCAGCCTCCTCACCTTACAAAATAATAAGATCCTCATATTTCACAACCACAACCTAATCCATTTGTGAACCCTTAGGTCTTGTTTTAAGACCGCCTACCTATGAGGTGCAGATCCATCCATGTACGCCCCATCTTACAATTCTTGATAGCCTCGACGCCAACCCTGACTTCGACTCCAACTTTCATCCAAGTTCTTGCTTCAGCCACAGCGCATCAGCAACAACCAACAATACAAGGAGACTACGATATCTCTCATGTTATGCATCAGAGGATTAATCTCTATAGACATGATAACTCCATCAAATAGTGTTATGTCTATCCTAATGGTGGATTCCAAGTAAGGTACACTTGGGGACTGGTTATTGGCACGAGACTTTTTTTCCCAACATATTAGAAGATCCACCATCTCTAAAAAACTGGTTATTCAAAGAACTAAATCGTTGATGAAAAACTCGAATAAAGTTTATTCACTCTATAAAGACTCTACGCATTTATCAATTTGAATCAGAATCAAGTCGGTAACACTCACCGCCAACATTGGGGATAACAAGGCATGATCAGAAGAAGCTCTTCACACC
Organism: Papaver californicum; assembly: GCA_023531435.1. Classification (NCBI taxonomy): domain Eukaryota; kingdom Viridiplantae; phylum Streptophyta; class Magnoliopsida; order Ranunculales; family Papaveraceae; genus Papaver; species Papaver californicum. The sequence continues at coordinate 915,535 of JAJJMC010009994.1, read as the reverse complement.
AAAACCGTCATACAACTAGGGAACTTGCTCCTTCTGCTGATCACATATAGAGTGGGGCTATACCACTGCTTCTACCTGATCCAACAACACCAGAATACTAATTGGAGACAAGCAATGACATCAAGGTCATTTTTCCAATAACAGACGATGTTAGCAAAGGAAAAGAACATGAGACGTTACTCCCACCTTTTCATGTGAATATCACTCACGTAAAAAAAAAGACGGGGCAAGACTAGCCTACTTTGCTATCAGTGACCGCCTGATGCTCTAGATGGTTAAAGAAGAGGGTGGCAACGTTGAAAGAGAAGAATGAACTTCTTTGATCGGTCTAAAACATGGAGGAACAAGGCTCTTCCTTTATATCAAGCAAAATTTGAATCCGAGAAGAAAAAGGATTACTCCTTTATCCACCATCCATATACAAACTCTACTTGTTAGTCCATCCCTCCTCACTTGTCCGTCCAACTTACTCTTTCACCTTGTTCATTCAGCGTGACATCTCTTGCTTTCCCTTTCATCGTGACCTCCCTTGCTTCTCCTCCCAAGCCTCATCCCTCACTTGTCCATCCGATCATGGTCTTTCACATGTCCATCCGAGCATGGTATCTCACATGTTCATCCAGCCATGGTCTTTTATTGTCCATCGATCCGAGGCCTCCTCCATTGCCTATCAAATCATATAAGCTTTCGTGGTGTACTTAAAATCCTGAACTGCTGATGTTGGATACCAGATGATGATGTTGCGCCTTTATGCATCTGTGTTGATCGTTCTTGACTTACATATCAATCAGCATGACATATTTGAATTTCAAACCAACTGCAATATCTCTTGGAATATCAAAAAACTAAGCCTTGTTGTTTTATTTTCATCTAAATCGTAATTTTTTTATTATATTTCTGACCCGGGTCTCAGAAATATTAAGCCTCAGAATTCTGTAAAGAATTTTAAGACAGGTGATCATCCCTGTCTACAAAGGTGTCCATCCATGTCTCTCTATATATAATATTTGTATTAAATCTACATTGATTGGACAGCTCTTAGATGGATTGCCCACTAGTATAGAGCATTATTGTCCTCATAAAGCCACTGGTTTTGGCTACAATTCCTCTCCAGCTGCTCTCTGACTATACATAATATACTGATAGGATTTTAGATTACCCTATATAAAATAAACCGCAACCGCACGGTGTCTACAATGCAGACAACGGCAAGTACGGGTCGAACCCACTGTAATTAATATCTCAATTAAACTAATCAGAAATAATATTTTTGGATTTTTCAGAAATTCTAATTAACAAGAAAATAATAAAATAAGCTAGCTAAAATATACAATTTGATCAAGTAGAGAGGGTACTAGGGTTTTCGGTGTTCGCCAATTTGATATATAGAACTCACATTTAATCTCCAAAATTATCGTTTCACCACTGTAATTTTCTTTGCTTCCAAGTTGACATTTCTAAAGAATTGCTTATTAATCGAAAAGTATATCCCATCTAATGTTGTTAAGCATGGCATATCAATTCAAAATCATAAACAATCAGTAGAACTATCTAACCAATATATAGTTTCAATGAATCAAATATCCAGTTGATTACATACACCGTCTAAGAATCTAATCCAAGCACGACGTATCAAATGGAAAGCATATAAGATCAAATTTACTATTTATACAATAATTAATCAAGCTAACAATGAAGATAAATTACTAAACATTTAAACCATTTATTTATAAATTTTCCATAATCAAAATTGGTTTCTACCCAAAACCCTAGTCACAAAATTAGTGAAACATGGAGTTGAGTTTCTTAAAACCCATAAAAATAATTAAAAGAAAGTATAGAGTAAAAAGATTAAACCCTTTTCGTTTTAACAGTTACAGAGAAAGAAAAATCTCCAATGTAAGCCTGTCAGCCGTCATACGCCACTTACTTTCTCATACCCTCCTTTCTAGCTCTTTCTTCCTCTAGCTTTAATCGTTCTTAGTCTTCTTGTCTCTCTAGCTTATCACTTTCTCCCACCAAACCTCGAATGCCTCCCCCGTACCTTCTTTCCACCTAAAATAAATCCTAGAAGGAAAACTTAAAGAAATCTCTCCCTTCACTGACGTACATACCTCCCCCTTCTTCCCAATCTCTCTCATGTACACTACCCTCTCTGCCACCTACGCCTCCCAAGAAAACCTCATCACCGTACCACCTCCATTATCCCCTAAAAACCTAAAAAAACCTAAACAGAAAAGTTCCAAAGAAAAGTTTGTTCACCTCCTTCCTCTTCTTTTACTTTTTAGTTTTTTGTCTACGCTCATACTTTCTTGGCCATATGCTTTCTCTTGGTCCCACATGCTCCCCACATGCTACCATACTTTGTACACAAATAAGCCCCACTTTCCCACGTCACCATCCATTATTCTTTCACGTGTTTTCAAGTCGTACTCTCTATCAACAAAACCTAGCAGCTTTTCTTTTCAACCAGCCGTACCTCCCCTAGCCAACTCCAAGTTAACAGCCTGCCTTTTAGCCAGTGTGCGAATTCACCACTTTGACATGCCTCCGGACCAATTCACAGTCCCCTCCATTTGATGTAATTTTGTCCGTTTAGCTGTATTTAGCTAGTAACTCGGATTTTTGGTGTACCACCTATAAACACATAAAAATAGTAAAATTAATATAATTCAAAGTACTAGAAAATATAAATTAGGCGGTAAAAATGTATGAATTATGCGCTTATCAAATACCCCCAAACTTATATTTCGCTAGTCCTCGAGCAAAACTAATCTAAGAATAAAATAAAATCCTAACTCACTTTCACAGGAATCGCGACTACATTTAGCATATGTAATAATCCGTTAAACCCCTAGGTGTCCCTAGTGGACGATTTTTGTCTCGTAAGGGTTTACAAGAGAAATATCCACAAAACCTTTATTCCAAATTTTAGCTACCTGTGAACGATTGAGGATAACACACTAAACAAGCTATTTAGTTGGCATACTAATTTCTTTGACTATAAGAATCATTACCCTGTATGAATCCAATTGATGTACACGAGTTTGCACTCAACGTACTAAAATTCATATAAGAATGCAAAACTCAACTTAAATAATCATTGAACATCCAAAATCGGATACATTCACATTGCTCGAAATCAATCAAATTCAAACACATAGATAGATTAGAAAATGGATATAGAAGTGATGAATGGTGCATATGTTGACTAAGGTGAACGGTGTTTCCCAAAATATTAGTATAAAGTCCGGCTCGGATGCTTTTATTTTTATTATTATTATTTATATACTTTTTTTTTCATGACTACATGATTAGATCTTTTGAATCTAAGCGCATGCTCCTTTTCAGCAGATAACATGATAGTTCCCATGGATCCTGCATTCCACGCTTGCTTAGGCGACGGAGATAGGGAAAACACACACATATTGTTATCAAAGTGTCAATTCTTTTTTTTTGACAAAATTAAAATTCTAATTCATCCGAGCTAAGACCTTATGGCAATACTAGGGCCCACCAAATCACTTAGAGAAACATAAAATTTACAAAAATAAAAATAGAAAGTGATATGATTATGATGATCCCGAAATATGCTTGTTCAATGATTATCATGTTATTTCTAACACCTGAGTGCATCCAGATATGAATAGACCATTTAGCTGGGCACACCAATTCCTAAAGATAAGAGCTATGTTTCCAACTATCTAGAATGGTTAGTGTCATCCTGAATAATTCACAAGTTAATAAATTTCGGAGTTTCTTTATTGGCATCAATTTTCTGAAACTCTACCCCCGAACCTAAATTTAACATTGTCCTCAATGTTTCAAACCGTACAACCTAGAATGGTATGCAATAAATATAAATAAGAGAAACAAATGTAAATTAAAGAGAAGGGATTGGAACGTCTCACCTGATTGACGCAAGAAAAACAATATCTCTGTAACACATATCAAATGATAGTAATAACAAAGAACACTAAAAATAAAAATAAATAAAAATCCTAAAAGAAAATAAAAACAAGAAAATAAAAATTTATTTACTGGATATGTACAGAAAGAATCCCCATACACTAATAACCTGAAAATTTCGGGATCAACCCAAAATACAAAACATACAAATGACAGTTTCTCACTTATATTATGACAACACGGAGACACTGAAACTAACAAAAATAAGGGATTACCCCCAAACCAAGTTTTTACTACACTTGGAAGTGCGTAAAGAACATAATATGGGGATAAAATTGGGATTGGGGAAATATTAATCGGTTCATGCACGGTGTCAAGAACAGGCAAGTCCTCTGGATATTTGGATGCAAAGTGATCCAACAAAACTTGAGAAGCACACAATTCTAACCCTAAATTAGGTAACTTTTGGAAGTCTAGGGGTCTAGAAACAACCTCTAAGTCGGGTGAATGATCTTGTAAGATAGATTCATCTATGGAATTAGACAAATCATCTACACAATCATCCACAAGGTCATTTATATGTTCTGTTTTTGGAACTGAGAGTCACTACAAGACTGATCATCATCATCAGCATATAATCTTTGCATTGCCAGAACTCTCAATCTTTGTTCCGAATTAAGCGGTTTGTGTTTATAATACTCCTCATATATCATTAGAGGTGATTCTTCACTTACCTCAGGTGAAACAAGAACTTCATTATGCCGTGACCGATTTATATATTCCCCCAGTGTCATATTAGATGACGGCTCCTGCATAAGAGTTATCTCCGGCAAAAGATTAATCATCCTCGGAAAAGTACCTGAAAAGAGATATCAAAACACAAAATAAGTCAAATAGAACTAAAAATCCTAAAAGAAAAATAAAAACATATACAAAAATAAATAAAATAAATAAAATAAAAACCTAAACTATGATTAGAAAATCAAAAATATCAATTACAATATTCCACAACCGCTCCCCGGCAGCGGCGCCAAAAATTGATAGGATTTTAGATTACACTATATAAAATAAACCGCAATCGCACAGTGTCTACAATGCATGCAACGACAAGTACGGGTCAAACCCACAGGGAGCAGGGACAATACTGCAATTAATATCTCAACTAAACTAATCAGAAATAATATTTTTGGATTTTTCAGAAATTCTAATTAACAAGAAAATAATAAAATAAGCTAGCTAAAATATACAATGTGATCAAGTAGAGGGCACTAGGGTTTTCGGTGTTCGCCAATTTGATATTTAGAACTCACATTTAATCTCCAAAATTATCGTTTCACCACTGTAATTTTCTTTGCTTCCAAGTTGACATTTCTAAAGAATTGCTTATCAATCAAAAAGAATATCCCATATAATGTTGTTAAGCATGGCATATCAGTTCAAAAGCATAAACAATCAGTAGAACTATCTAACCAATATATAGTTTCAATGATTCAAATATCTAGTTGATTGCATACACCGTCTAAGAATCTAATCCAAGAACGACGTATCAAACGGAAAGCATATATGATCAAATGTACTATTTATACAATAATTAATCAAGCTAACAATGAAGATAAATTACTAAACATTTAAACCATTTATTTATAAATTTTCCATAATCAAAATTGGTTTCTACTCAAAACCCTAGTCACAAAATTAGTGAAACATGGAGTTGAGTTTCTTAAAACCCATAAAAATAATTAAAAGAAAGTAGAGAGTAAAAAGATTAATCCCTTTTCGTTTTAGCAGTTACAGAGAAAGAAAAATCTCCATTGTAAGCCTGTCAGCCGTCATAAACCACCTACTTTCTCACACCCTCCTTTCTAGCTCTTTCTTCCTCTAGATTTAATCGTTCTCAGTCTTCTTCTCTCTCTAGCTTATCACTTTCTCCCACCAAACCTCGACTGCCTCCCCCGTAACTTCTTTCCACCTAAAAGAAATCCTAGAAGGAAAACTTAAAGAAATCTCTCCCTTCACTGACGTACATACCTCCACTTTTTCCCCAATCTCTCTCTTGTACACTACCCTCTCTACCACCTACGCCTCCCAAGAAAACCTCCTCACCGTACCACCTCCACTATCCCCTAAAAACCTAAACAGAAAAGTTCCAAAGAAAAGTTTGTTCACCTCCCTCTTTTTTTTTTCTTTTTAGATTTTCGTCTACCCTCACACTTTCTTGGCCACATGCTTTATCTCGGTCCCACATGCTTTCCACATGCTACCATACTTTGTACACAAATAAGCCCCACTTTCCCACATCAACATCCATTCTTGTTTCTCGTGTTTTCAAGCCGTACTCTCTATCAACAAAACCTAGCAGCCTTTCTTTTTCAACCAGCCGTACCTCCCCTAGAAAACTCCAAGTTAACAGCCTGCCTTTTAGCCAGTGTGCGAATTCACCACTTCGACATGCCTCCGGACCAATTCGCAATCCTCGCCATTTGATGTAATTTTGTCCGTTTAGTTGTATTTAGCTAGTAACTCGGATTTTTGGTGTACAACCTATAAACACATAAAAATAGTAAAATTAATATAATTCAAAGTACTAGAAAATATAAATTAGGCGGTAAAATGTATGAATTATGCGCTTATCATATACATCAAGAACATACTCTTGTTCCTGAATGGATACCCCATCTCCTTGATGAATTTCCCACTAGTATAAAACAACTTGAACCTAGCTCCTAGATGGATTTTCCACTAGTATCGAGCAGCTTGAACTTGTTCCAGGTGCAATCATTCTGCAACTGAATCCCTTGAACACATCCTATTTATCAATATTGAACTCATCCATGCCCAAATCTCAACTGAGTTGCATGGACCTAATATTGTTATATATTCATTAAGGCTTCCATTAAGCAATATTGAACTTGTCCCAAGTCGTAGAACTTCCATGGCTGAATTCATTGAACTTGTTATGTACATGTATAAATGCTCGGATTCCACTCATCTTAGTGTTCCGATAGCAGCACTGCCTCAACACTCATCTCAGTGTTCTGATGGAAGAACTGCCTCAACACTCATCTCAGTGTTCTGAGGCAACGATGCCTCAACACGCACTCCTCTTAGTGTTCTGATGGCAGCACTGCCTCAACACTGACCTTAGTGTTCTGTGGCACCACTACCTTAACACTCATCTCAGTGTTCTGGGGCACCGATGCCTCGACACTCATCTTAGTGTTCTCATAGCAGTACTGCCTCAACACTCATCCTAGTGTTTTGAGGCACCGATGCCTCAACACTCATCTTAGTGTTCTGATGGAAAAACTGTCTTAACACTCATCTCAGTATTCTGAGGCACCGATGCCTCAACATTCATCTTAGTTTTATGATGGCAGCACTACCTCAACACTCATCTTAGTGTTCTGAGGCATCGATGCCTCAACACTCATATTAGTGTTCTGATGGCATCACTGCCTCAATACTCATCTCAGTATTCTGAGGCACCGATACCTCAACACTTATCTCAGTGTTCTGAGGCACCAATTCCTCAACACTCATCTTAAATTCTGATGGCATCACTGCCTCAACACCCATCTCAGTGTTTTGAGGCACCGATGCTTTAACACCTATCTTAGTGATCTTATTTCCACTCAATTATAGAATAATATAATGGAAGTCGAGTTTGTTCACACGAGGAGCGAGGTGTTTTAGTTGTTTAAAGCGTCACAATGGGGGGTTTTGTTTTAGGTTTTAAGCAAAGTAAATAAGAAAGGAATTAAAAGTAAAGTTGTAAGCAATGGAGAGAGATATGATCAAGGATTCCTTCTTTGTTACTAAGTAATCATTGAATTAATATACTCATTTACTCTTCATTCATCACAAATTATTACCAACCGTAGGATAACAACTAGAGAAGTGTTATCCTAAAAGTCCTTTGATCACTGGCTAACGAAGCGCTCGAATACCAGAATCTATTCGTCTAAAACACTTATAAGTAGCACACTCTAAGTGTAATCTGGCCAAATGCTTTATATTATGTGACTTTATAGGTTGATTCTAGTAGTTAGACCATTAGTGCAAGGTCTACTTTCTAGTGTTGTCTCTACACGCGATAGATCCACATAATCCCTCTGCAAGGTATCACGTGTTCTACCTGTGTATGAGTTATTCAACAATTACGGATATCCTAACCCTTACTATCAATAGATCAATCAAGAAACTGATTTAGTTGGCCACCTAAAACAATCAATTAATCAATCATAAATATTCCTTATAGTAGAAACAAACAACAATCATGTGAAGAACTTAGAATAAATTCATATATTAAATCAAATCATGTTTAGAACTTAGAATTCATCCTCAATCAATTAGGTATTTATCTACTCACGGATATAGAAGCACCCATGTTATACATATAAGAAAATAGATAAGAAATCGTTACGATAATGGAACCGCTCCGAAACCCTAGCTTTCTCCTTTTGTGTTTTTGATCTCCTCCCAGACTTACAAATTTGTGTAAAAGGTGTTTTCTTAATGTCTTGGGAGTTTCCTTATATAGTACTCATGATATTTAGGGATTAGAATCCTTCCGGGACTGGGTTTTTTTATTTATAGAAATCCAATTTGCACCAAACAGCTGAGCAGGGTTTGCAAACCCTTTTAGTTTACAAATTTAGGATGGTACAGTTTGCAAACCCGGTTTGCAAACCCGGTTTGCAAAGCTCTACGGTCTGTGAGCTAAATCTTCAATATTATATTGTTTTTCTCGTAACTTCTTCGTCAGATGTCGGAATGACCTCATTTTTTTTGTGTTCTCTTTTTATTTCAATTCTCTTCAAGATGATGACAAGAAATCCTGACTTTGGTTGAGTTGAACTTGGTATTGGATCCTCCTTCACTTGTAATACTCAATTTCCTTGTTCATTTCATGTCGTAATGAACTCCTTTCTTCTTCTTTGGCCTTGGGATGCTTGAATACTTGAAGTACTTCACTTCTTAGATATTTTGTATCCACTTTCACTCTTATTGGGATGATTCAACTAATATAAGACATAAGATAGAAAACAGACGTAATAACAAGTAATATACAAGAATTATAGTAAATATTATTATGTATTTGACACTAAAAACATGTGAATTATGCACTTATCAAATTCCCCCCACACTTAACTTTTCCTAGTTGATAGACAAAATTTTGTGTCTTATTTGAGCTCATTTTTGTATTGCTATTACTCTATTTTTGTATAAATAATGCTACTTTAATTATTTATAGGTATTTTTGAACAAAAAACATTTGTGAAGAACTTGGATTTAAAAGTGTTAAAGACACCCTCATTTTAGATAAGGGAAACCCAAGATTATTAAAGGCACCCACCTTAAATTCAAACAAGTACTTAGACGGGAAAATTTAACTTCTCAATTGTGCGAATTTTATTGAAGTTTGGGAGGAGAATTTTTCGGTTTTAATAGAATATATTCTTGTCGGAGTTTGCACGAGTTGGGAGACACGTAAAATCAAACAGAATGAGAACATCTTGTTAAGTTACGGTAAAAAAAGGAAAGAAGTAAAATATTCTCAAAAAATATTCTCGGGTTTGTTCTCGAGTCTGAATTATGGGAAGATTTTTATTCTCAGGTCTTATAACATGGTAACATCATCAAAGAATTTGTTAGATATTTAAATACCAAGAGAAGCATCGGGAAAGAAAATCAGGATCGGGTTTGCAAATATTCTCGATGATATTTTCATTAAAAGAAAAGCCTGTGAAGATTAAATCATTAAAAGATAGAAGATATTCGAGATTTGGGGTGTTAAAATATAAATAGGGAGTCGAATGAACGTCAAAAAAAATCAATATCAGAAGAAAAAAAATCATGATCATGATGAAGAAGATGAAGAAATCGTTGTTAAAAGTTTGAAGATTCCTTGGCCAAAAGGTTGAAGATTCTGTTTCTAAAGCTTTTAATCTTTGCAACATTTATCTTCATTTGCAACAATTACTTTGTAACAACGAGTCTGTAACGCCAATACATCGTTGCAAACTCGCTGCATTTATTATTTTCTCTTCTTTTCACCTTTGTAAACACTTTTTGAGATATGTACATATCTTTTGAGAGTGTTTTGAGCATGCTGAGCTAAACCCAACACTGGGGCAAGGAGGAAGCCATTTTTTCATGATTCATTGGTAACTTTTAATAATTCTTTTATGACTTTTGCATTTATTTTTAATTGAAATTATGATTTTTCTTAGTTGATTGTGATTTTATTTGCTGGTTTATGCTGGGATCTAGAGCTTTTGATGATCCATGCTTGTGATTTACAATTGATATTTTAAAGATCTACCTTTGGCAAAAATTAGAGTCACTTATTTGAGCTAGAATTGTTTAGAATTATTATTTTTGGAATCAATTAAAAGTGGTTAATGGTAAAGTCCATAACCTCAGTATTTGTGAATATTATTTTCATATTTTGTGTATATGAGTTTTAGATTTATTTTTAGGTTTTTATTTTTGTTTTTAGTATTATTTTTACTTTGTTCTATTTTACGTTTCTTTGGGTATTTATCTTTTTGCTACAGGCTTTGAATTTTGGATTGAAAGGAAATTGAGCCAAAGATTTTTGTGATTAACGACTTGGAGTTAAAAGTTAAAGCTAAAAGAACGGAAAAGAAGACAAAAAATTTTATTTTTAGATTTTATTTTTTTCTATTTTTAGGAAATTGTATTAGGAAATCTTTTATTATTTTTGTATTTTTTTTTTATTTTTGGACACTTTTGGACTTTATTTTGGGACTTTGGACATTATTATTATTTTTATACCCTACGGAAGGGTAATTTAAATATAAACTGCAACAGAGAAGGACGTTAATTACGATATTGTCTCTGCCCCTCGGGTTCGTACACTGACACAGAAGTCGGTGGCCCGAGTCAACTACAACCGATTTATCCCCCGTCTGGTACGGGAGGTAAGACTCGATCAACCCATGAATCCCCTTCAAGTGGGTTTACTGTATTCCTTCGTATGCATATATGTTGAGGAGATGAATACAAATTATTTTCTAGTAAAGGGCAAGGACTGGCCATATAAGATAAGGACTCAGATTTCATCACCGTTTCCTTCTTGCCCGCCTTAGGAACACGTTACTTAACGCGAACCTAATCCTTAAAATTTGACTAGAAAGAAGACCGATAGGGTATCGAGCTTATTGGAAAGTCATTCAAAAAATGACTGTATTGGTTACTCTGTTAGCCTAACTTAAAGTTCAGGAAGATTATTTTAAGTAGATTCGAGCCGCCTTGTAACCCAGGGAAACTTTGCCAAAGAGGCAGGGTTATCAAAGCTCCTTAGAGATTATCCTGTTTCTATTCGACTTAATCTAATTCGGATCGTTCTAAGAGATTTTCTAAAACTGTAACTAGTTTCCTTTTGGAAGAATAGAAGCTAGTCTAGAAACAATCTAAGTGGAGCTATCATGATTTTTGTTTGCTAGATTCAATAGGTTTGATTTGGTTGAGTCGACCATGTTTTTGTTTGTTTAGAATTTTCTTCCAATTAGGAGTTATTTTATTGCATGGCCAAGCCGCCTAAAACCTTGAGTGAGCGTGCCTGGAGAAGAGATTCTATTGGTCGTTTGATCAGTGACGAGAATAGAAACTCTGTCTTTGAAATTGAGAATTTAGGAAACCCTTCTTTTGAGAGTCCTATTTTTGGAAACTTTAGTTTTTGAGAATTTATCTCTTAGTGAGGAAGTTATTCATAGTTTTCCAGTTGTGCCAGAAATGGCAACTTTAAAAGATTTGTTGAATCCCACTAGGACTTCTCGTCCATCATGCATCAAGTTAGCTACAACTCAAGCAAACTATGAGTTAAAACCTGGGACCATACAGATGATCCCAATCTTCTTAGGAAAAGAAAATGAAAACCCCTACTTTCACATTAGGGAATTTGAAGAAATATGTAGTACCCTAAGAATTCTCAACCTGTCTGGTGAAACTTTGAAACTTAGGTTGTTTATTTTTTCCCTGAGAGACAAGGCCAAATCTTGGTTATATAGTTTTCCATCTGAATCCATCGAAACATATGAACAACTTACCGCTTCCTTTTTATCTAAACTTTTCCCTAGGCACAAATATCATCTATTAGGCACGAGATTTCCACATTTGTGCAGCAAGAGGGAGAATCTTTGTATATGTATTTGGAAAGGTTCAATGATTTATTGATACAATGTCCCCATCACGGTTTAGAAAAGGTTAGACTAGTCCAAATCCTTTATGAAGGGGTAGATTATCAAACGACGACCATGGTCGAGTCATTGTGTACATGGAGTTTTGATAGTAAAATTGTTGATGAGGCAATGACATTTTTGAATGAAATTGTCGAAAAAACCCATCAATGGGAATGTAGTAAAGAACCCCGGAGAAAAATTTTACTGAGCAGAGGTAATGTCTATAGGGTAGATGGAATTCTTGAATCAGATGCCAAAATTGCAGCAATAGCAAAAAGGTTAGAAGCCTTAGAATTGAGTCAATCTAGTTGTGGAATAGAGGCCAAGTCATTTTGGAAGGACAGACTGTTAAAGAGCAAGCCCATGCTCTTTACAATAACACTAGATATGATAACCGTCAGAAGTTTGACCCATATTCAGAAACCTATAACCCTGGTTGGAGAAACAATCCAAACCTTTCTTGGTCTAAGGGCCAAAATCAAGGTCAGTATTAGTAACCCTCAGGTTCCCCCAGGTTTTGGTTATACTAAGAATCCTTCTAGACCAGCAAAATTTCAGAACCCTTCAGATAAGAAGATCATGAGTTTAGAAGAGTCTCTCACCATGTTAGCTCAAAACACTACTAAGTTTCATCAATGGTTGAACAAAGTTTACAGGCTAATAATAGGATTACATAGGAAAATAAACAGGTTATTTCCCATCTTCAAATCCAAGTTAGTCAGATAAATGAGTCTTTGAGAGAAAAAGGTAAGTTTCCTAGTCAAATTCAACCCAACCCTAGATGATTTCATGAGTTATCTTCTGGTGAGAAATCATCAAATCATGTGAATTCAATTAAAACCCTTAGGAGTGGTAGAGTGGTAGACAATAAGGTAACCTTGCCCGATAGTGAACATGCTATAGTTCACCCTTCTGAGCCTATATATGAAGAGACTGATAAAGTTTCCAAAGAGTCCAATGCGGTTCCCGCTGAGCCCGATTTTGTGCCAAAAGCCCCATTCCCACAACTTCTAGTACCAACTAGGAAGGAATCCAACTTTAATGATATATTGGAGATTTGTAAGCAAGTCAACATCAAGCTTCATTTATTAAATGCAATTAGGCAGATTCCTACTTATGTCAAGTTCATTAAGGATCTTTGTACGTGAAAGCGAAAGCTTAGTGTACAGAAAAAATCCTTTATGGCTAGTCATATGAGTTTAGTTATCCAGAACAACATAAATTCTAAGTACAAAGACCCAGGTTCCCCTACCATTTCTTGCACAATAGGTAACTACTGTGTAGAGAAAGCGTTACTTGACTTATGAGCTAGTGTGAACTTACTTTTGTACCATGTGTACCTCCAGCTAGGACTTGGTGACTTAAAACCTACCCAGATAACACTTCAGTTAGCTGATAGGTCTGTGAAAATTCCTCGTGGTATTGTCGAGGATGTTCTTATTGAGGTCGATAGGTTTATTTATCATGTGGATTTTGTTATCCTAGATACTCAACCTGTTCCTGGCCCAGAAAACAAGATACCTGTGATATCAGGTCGCCCGTTTTTAGCTACATCTAATGCGATCATTAACTGTCGAAATGGTATTATGAATGTATCTTTTGGTAATATGACTATTGAGTTGAATATTTTCAATATTAGTAAGCAACCCCCTGAGCTAGATAATACGCGCATTGAAGATGTGAACATGATAGGAACATTAGTTCAGGAGTCATTACCAAACATCTTATCTGAAGATCTATTAGAGAGTTGTTTATCCCATTTTGGCTTAGATTTTGACGATGATATCACCATTGATCAAGTGAATACTCTGTTAGACTCTAACTCTGTGTTAGATACTAATAGATGGAAATTTAAGTTTGAACCACTTCCAGTTTATAATTCTACCTTAATTCCTTCTTTAGAAGAGCCTCCTAAGTTGGACCTCAAACCATTGTCACATACTCTGAAATATGTATTTTTAGGCCTATTTGAGACTTTGCCTATAATTGTAGCATCCGACCTGGATAGTGATCAGGAAAGTAGGCTAGTTACCATACTTCAAGACAACAAGGAAGATTTAGGGTGGACCTTAGAAGACATTAAGGGTATAAGTCCTATTGTTTGTATGCATCAGATTCATTTAGAGGACGACACCAAACCTTTTATAGAGATGCAACATCGACTAAACCCTAACATGAAACAAGTAGTTCGAACTGAGGTGCTTAAGTTGTTAGATGAAGGTATTATCTACCCTATTTCATACCGTAAGTGGGTCATCCCCGCTTAGGTTGTTCCCAAGAAATCAGGTATCACTGTAGTCCAGAATGATAACAATGAGTTAATCCCAACCCGAGTGACAACGGGGTGGCATGTTTGTATTGACTATAGAAAATTGAACAAGGTCACAAGGAAAGACCACTTTCCCCTTCCTTTCATCGACCAAATGCTAGAGCGATTATCTGGACATACTCATTATTATTTTTTAGATGGATACTCTAGTTATAATAAGATTGTTATTGCCCCAGAAGACCAAGAGAAAACTACTTTTACCTGTCCCTTTGGTACCTTTGTGTATAGACGCATACCTTTTGGGTTGTGTAATGCACCCGCTACTTTTCAGCGCTGCATGATGAGCATATTTTCTAACATGGTAGAACGGTTTTTGGAGGTCTTTATGGATGATTTTTCAGTGTTTGGTTCATCTTTTGATGAGTGCTTGCATAATTTGACATTAGTGTTGACTAGATGTAAGGAAAAAAATTTAGTGCTTAATTGGGAGAAATGTCATTTCATGGTTCAATCAGAAATTTTTTAGGCGTATCGTATCTTCTAAGGGTATAGAGGTAGACAAAGCCAAAGTTGACCTTATTAAGAATTTACAGGTTCCCAAAACCGTAAGAGATATTAGGTCATTCTTAGGGCATGCAGGTTTTTATCGTCGATTCATTAAGGATTTTAGCTTGATTTCTAGACCTCTTTGTAATTTACTTGCAAAAGATGTTAAGTTTGTCTTTGATGATGCTTGTTTAGAGGCTTTTAAGAAGCTTAAGACTTTACTCACTACCGCCCTCATAATCCAGGCACCTAACTGGAACCTACCCTTTGGAATCATGTGTGATGCTTCAAATTATGCTATTGGTATTGTGCTAGGTCAACGAGAAAACAAATTACTTCATGTTATTTACTATGCTAGAAAAACTCTGAATGATACCCAACTGAACTACACAACACAAAGAAGGAATCGTTAGCCATTGCCTTAGATAAGTTTAGATCTTATCTCTTAGGTTCTAAGGTCATAGTCTTTACTGATCATGCTGCTTTGAAGTATCTTCTGTCCAAGAAGGATACTAAACCTAGATTGATTAGATGGATCCTTTTGTTACAAGAATTTTCTCTAGAAATTAAAGACAAAAAGGGTGCATAAAATATAGTAGCAGACCACTTGTATGGACTTGTTTTTGATTCCCCTGATGATTCCCCTCCTGTGAGGGATAGTTTTCTTGATGAACAACTTTTCCTTGTTTCCCGATAACCTTGGTATGCGAATATAGTGAACTATCTTGTTACTGGTTGAATGCCCCAACATTGGGGTAAACAAGATCGTTCGAGGTTTTTAGCTAGGTTAAGTATTTCTTTTGGGATGATCCTTATCTATTTAAGTATTTCCCAGACCAGATTAGTAGGAGATGTATACATGAGAGTGACCAGTCCAGTATTATTTCCTTTTGTTATGATCATGCTTGTGGGGGTCATTTTAGTACTAAAAAAACCGTTGCTAAGATATTACAGTGTGGATTCTACTAGCCTTCGTTGTTTAAAGACACCCACCGTTACTGTGTTACTTGTGAGCGTTGCCAGAAGTTAGGAACCATTTCCCGTAGAAATATGATGCCTTTGAACCCTATTCTAGTTATTGAGGTCTTTGATGTGTGGAGCATTGATTTTATGGGTCCTTTTCCTAATTCTTTTGGTTATTTTTACATCCTTGTCGCTGTAAAATATGTTTCTAAGTGGGTTGATGCGGTTTCATGTGGAACAAATGACCATAAGGTTGTGGTCCAGTTTTTGAATGATA
>JAJJMC010009994.1:844872-899354 GCA_023531435.1 Papaver californicum | reverse complement strand
AACACAAATACAAAGAAGGACACCATTTTGCAGCAAAACTAATCCCATAAGACTTACCACCATTCAAAATTTTCAAATCCTCAAGTAAATACTCAGCAAACACATCAGAAATCTCAAGCGCTTATCTCAATTTTGTATTTGTACAATTTTATCTATTAGTTCTATAAATATAAATTGGATGTAGAATGTCATGTTCATAGTAATTTTGTTACCTTGGTACATGTATTTCGATCATGAGGTTGCATAAAGGGCACCAACTCTCTCTACCTAAGGATTAACTCTGCATCAAATACATTGCCTGGAGGAGACAAAGCTAACAAAATTTCTTGCTGGACACATAAATGAAGAATCGATCCAGCTGATTTGATCATCTATTTGAGATGAGCAGTACAGAAGAATAAAGGTGGGGTTTGTCTCTTGAATGATATTGACAAGAGTAAAATTCATATGGTCTATGATCGCACTACCAGAAAGTACGTGCTTGTTCATGATTATTTTTTCTTCATTAGGCATTGTAAATCAGGTTTATTTTTTTTATAAACTTAATGGAATTGATTGTTAAAGTACAGTATTTCCCTCCTATTTTTGGAGGATTTCAGGAATTTTTTTTTGTGTTTTTAGATATGGGTTTCGTTTATACTTAGGATATTGATAGAAATATTGAACCTCTAAAATTTCTGTGATGTGTATATATGCAAAAAGAGATACAAGGATAATTTACCCACGAGCTGAGTATCCCTTCTCAATTTATTGCAGAATGTAGGATAAGAATAGTATTCAAAATTATGATGTTATGTCAAGCATGATTTTTTAGTAGAAAATACTACCTAGTGTGGAATCGAGTTGTGACTTGCTTAGTCAAGTTGACTTATGACTTGTCATGCCTGGATAGACATGAATAATGAATCCTGGTGAGCCTGACGAGACTAGTGAGTCTTGTAAGGAGCAGGTAGACTGAAAATGAATATATACTTAAGTGTTGGATTTTCCTCAAGTAAGCATCACGATAAAATAGTGCCTTAACACTTTAATGCTTTCTCGGTTAAGCAACATTAGGCTGTGATGTTTCCTCAAGTAAGCATCACGGTATAATAGTGTCTTAGCGCGAATTTGTTATACTCGTCAAAGTGATTATTTGATTGGGAAGGGATAAACAAGTAAGGTATTGTTTCATGCATACTAACAAAGAAAATTTCCCTTCGTTTCAGGTTTTATTCCATGTGGTTTCCTAACAAGGTTTTAATGAGGCAATATCTTGCTGAATTTAATTTTTTTTTATTCAAAGTGTTGATATTGTGCTCTTTTTCCTTCATCCAGATTTTTCTTCCCTTTAGGTTTTACTGGCAAGGTTTTAGTGAGGCAATGCGCCAAGTACATTCATGTGTATCATGAATCAAGTACTCAGATCCTTTATCGGTACTTTTGTGGTTGTTTATTTTGATGATATTCTTTTTTATAATGCTAACCTGGACTTGGATGTTGGATAGATCCCAGGAAAAATTCGTACGTACGATGGATTCTGTGTGCACATTAGATCTGGGCCATCGAAAATTAACAATGCTTATATATGTTGCTAAACTGTGGCGAAAACAGGAAGTCGCAAAAAATTGGCAACGTAAATATCCGTGGCTAATTCGATCCTTAACTCTTCCCTACATTAACACCTGCCCTTTATGATTCCACATGCATTAGCAACGTATATTTCCATTATAAACAGACTGTTACAAAAAACGTTACTAAGTTTTAATTTTAAAGGGAGGGTAACTTAGACATTTTGCTATTTCCTTAGGACACCCCCTAACTAGCTACCTAGTCACAATAAATCCTAGAAAATATGTTTATTGATTTCACAAGCCCCTATATTAGGGTTCTTAGGTAGGTTGTTTTGGTGTAATGTAATGTTGTCGATAGTATGAGTAAAACAACGAAAAAACTTATATGTTTTGTATTTGGCGGAACGCCATACCATTAACCATTACATGCAAATATTATTCATCCGCATTCCATAATATAATCTTCTTTACCATACATATATAATTTAAATAAAAGATTTGAAGCTTTAGTTCTTGAATAAAATTGGGTGTACGTCCATAATTTTGCCTGAGTGAGCCACTTAACTTGGATGATTTTCAAAACCATTACCAGCTTATTAATCAACTAGTGATACACGATAAATTTCGATATTAACGTCCAGTACGACCGATATTAACTACATTGACTCTAGGATATAGGAGCGTGCTTAGTGATTTTCCAAAACTTTGACCTGCATAGGTATGAATGACCGATTTGAGGGAACCACGATGTAAATACTTGAATTTTGAATCAGTTGAATATGTAATATTTGTCGAAGTGTGACTCTGAGCATCTTCCACGACATTGTAGTTCGCTAACCCGGGAACAGAGACCATGGTCAGGTCATATAAATTAGAAGGCCTTAGCTAGGATATATGATACGAGTTAGTAGCTTGGATATATATAGTAGGATGTTTATATCAAATATATATGTAAGTGTAGACTCTCAACTAGGATTTAAAAGTTTTGGTAACATAAGCTACAAAGGATAATAAGTTTCAGTTCAGCACTTTGTTGCTCATTTTATCTAATTGGGAGATGATTGCGATATTTTTGTAACTCATATCATCTGGGATCGGCGTGCGAGACAAAAGAACAAGTTCGTCTTTGATTTCCAAATGAGATCAGTAAACCATTAAGTGAGTTGACTAGATTCCTATCGCCTTACATTTGGGAAAGGTTAAAAGAAGTCATAAATTCAAACCTCACTCCCTTGGTAGAAAAAGAAAAAAATTATATAACATATATAAGGAAGCCTATCTCTTCTAATTGTAGTGCAAAAAAAAGAATCATGTATAAAGTGGATAAACTGGTTTTAAGTTGGAAGTTCATCCGCCTTAGAAAATTCTCTCAGACGCAACACATGGTTGTACTCATGCTCCCATAATGATTCCAGGAATCGTGAAATATTTTCACGAGCATTTCCTGTTCCATCATAAAGTGAAAAAGAAGGAGAAGAGTATCCGTTAGCATATCTAGGCAAATCCGCTTTCTAGTTAGCATGGCTATGCAAATTTTCTTTCTAGTTAGCATGGTCCGCTTTCTCGTTAGCATACTAAGAAAATTTTCTTTCTAGTTAGCATGGCTAGGCCAAAGGCCCCTCCCTATAGAATTTCCACATTAATAAGAGAATCAAATAGGTAAAAAACAGTCATAAATTTAATCCTCCATAAATGCACTTTATCTTTACCGAATAAAATAAATGGGTAAGAAAAAAATTCACGTCTAATCTTGTATGCCGGAGCTCCATATCACCCTATCTTTTTTACGATCTTGGCAGTAAAAATACGTCAAATATATGATGTAAATATGAAAAGCGATACAAACTACTACGTTTAATTCAATTAAAATCTTTTATAACTTCATATTCACTTAAATAATACTCCCTCCGTCCAAAAATAAATGATTTATTCATTTTCAAATTTTGTCCCACTAATAGGTGACCTTTATCATCAGATCAACAGTTAAAATATCATAGAAAATCGGATGAAATATATATCTAATAGTCTTAAAATTCATACTGCAGAGATTTTAAGATGTTAGTCAATGAAAAGGGGAAACAAAAATTTCAATTATCGTAGAGATAATCAGATGTTTAATGTTATGTGATTATATATTCTCTTGTATAGTTCGGGTACATACTAAGTTGACCTTGATTAACACGCGGGAATACGGATTTTATTAGTAGAGATCTATACGTATTGATTGTGCAAGGACTTTTCCATATAGGTTCGTGAACGAAAAAGTTGGTGGTGTACTAGGTACCCTATCCTTTTCACAAATCAAGTGACTTATTATTAATCAACTAATTTTTTATCTAAAATAATCTAAAACCATGTCGTAATTGTAATATCAAATAATCTAGACCCTCATGTTCTGCTAGCCGAACCTAATACATCAATTTTTCCCGCTAGTTTATAACTGAGAGTTCGGCTAGGAATATGTTGGAGTGGAACTAACCGAACATTATTCTGATTCACCCAAAATATAACTTCAGTTAGGAGTTCTTGAGTTAGTTAGTTGATGGGATTTTAGATTACCCAATATAATAACCGCAATCGCACGGCGTCTAACTGGTAGACAACGGCAAGTACGGGTCGAACCCACAGAGAGCGGGGAAATACTGAAATTAATATCTCTAATCAACTAACCAGAAACAATATTTTTGGGATTTTTAGGTTTATAGATAAAATAATAAAATAAACTAAACTAATAAAATAATTAAGCAGAGAGAGTCGGTAACCATGGTTTTCAGTATCCACCACTATTTCTATTTAATTACTGAAGTGAAACATAACTCATGAATATTTAGAGTCGTAAATATCACTGGGACGCCCTAAACATGGTGCATCAAAAAGCCCTAGTCTCAAGCATACACCATAAAATTGCTTTAGCGAGAAAATTGTACGAAACTAATTATAGGTCCACAAATAATACCTGACTATTCTAAGCATACCCCATCAAAGGATTCAACCCAAGCATGAAATATCAAATAAGTAGACAAATATATTTGCAATAAGTAAATTTTTAAAATAACAATTGAATACCAGAAGCATGGAACATCAAAAACCTAGGCCAAGCATGTACCATCAAAAGATGTCACAATTGTTTAATGAAATTCAATAAATCAAAATCATGGAATTAATCTATTCAAATGATAATGGTCTGTATCAAATAAAACGATTAAATTGATCTAAAACTGTAAGTGGTTTCAACATTAAACCCTAGTTACAAATTAATTAGAACATGGAAAAGGGTTTCTTAAAACCCATAAAAATAATTAGGAAGAATATAGAGGATTAAACCCTTTTAGTTTCTGCTCCTGTATACTTCTCTACCGTCGTCAGCCGTTTCCACCTCCTGTATCAGCCGCTCGCCTCTCAAAAATCTATCCAGGAGAAAGTCCTGTACGCCACCAAACCAATCTCCCTCCCCCTTGCATCCGTCTTTTCTTTTTCTTTTTATACCTACTAGGTATAGCTTCTCCTCTCACCTGAATTCTCTCCACCTTCACGTGTTGCTGGACCCACCTATCCAACCTTCTCCATCACCGAGCCTCCAATCTCCAATCACCTAGCCCAATCAACTTTATACCCTATCTAGCCTTTATACCCTAGTTTTAATTCACGTGAAGCTTGTAATTTCATCACCCTTACGTCCAAAGAAAAGTACTCTTCTTTGTCTCTTTTCTAGCCCCTATTATAGGCTCCACTAGTGACAAGCTGTACTCCTCTTATTTTCTTCAACCAAATTAAACACTAGCCACAGAAGGACGCCTAGCATATGTAGCCATCTCGTGTGTACAGCCTAGAGCCAACGTCCCAATCATAGCCTGCCTTCTTCTCTTCTTACTTTTCGTTCTCACATCAATTTCCATAAAACCCAAAGCAGCCGAGTTCCATCTGCCATAGTTAGCCTACTCCTACTGTCTTCACGTGAACCTGTAGCCAACACCTACTACAACAAACTTGACAGACTTTTTAAAACCAAGAAGTCCACCTAACCAATACTCTTCCACGTGATGCTCTCTCAAGTCTCAATCATTCCCTTTCTCTAGCTATTTGCCTCAACAAAGTTTAGCCTAACCTGACGCACCCACTGCCAAGGGAACTAGCCAGCACCATACGTTCATCACAATTTAAGTTGTTGGTTCACTTTAAACTTTTCATGCCAACTGTACCGTGTAATAAGAGTATAAGAAGTGTCTTCACAAATGTTCACTCTAGCCATGTTTAATTCGTAACTTCGGGTTTTATACATATCACCTATTAAACCAATAAAAATATATTAATAATATAAAATCAAGTACTATTAAATATAGATTAGGCGATAAAAATGTATAACTAGCCGAACCTAATACATCAATTTTTCCCGCTAGTTTATAACTGAGAGTTCGGCTAGGAATATGTTGGAGTGGAACTAACCGAACATTATTCTGATTCACCCAAAATATAACTTCAGTTAGGAGTTCTTGAGTTAGGTAGTCGAACTTAGTCCAAAACTCCATCAAGTTATTCTGATTCACCCATTGGAATGTCACCTTATCGTCTAGTTTTTGGCAAGGAATGTCACCTGCCCGTCGAGATAGAGCATAGAGCATATTGGGCTGCAAAACAAATTAATTTTTTGTTTGACAAGGCAAGAGATCACAGGAAGCTCCAGCTCAATGAGTTGGACGAGATTCGTAGAGATGCATACGATAGTGCTAAGGAGCATAAGAACAAAATGAAACTTGTGCATGATAGAAATATTTTAAGAAAGTCATTTTTTCCAGGTCAAAAAGTTCTTCTATATGATACCCGTTTGGATCTATTCCCTGCAAAGTTACTCTCTCGGCGGATGGGTCCTTTTATAGTTCGCATTGTTTTTCCTCATGGTGCTATTGAGAATGAGACACTGGATGGTAATAGTTCTTCAAAGTTTAACGGTCAGAGAGTGAAACCCTTTTTAGAGCCTTTTCCTGCAGATGATGTTGAGGAGGTCCCTGCTTACCTTGATTGACCATCAAGGATGTTGTTGCACATTAGTAAGTTTTTGTAGGTTTTTGTTTTTATTTTTCTGTATTATTCTCCAAAGAAGGATTGTTACGCTTCACCTAGGTACTATCTTTCTGACTTACCTATTTATTCTTCTTGTTACCTATATTTTTGGTATTGCAGTTTAATTTGAAACATTGAGGACAATGTTAGGTTTAAGTTCTTAGCTTGGGAGCTTTATTGAATCATCGTGGTTCTAGTATGAATCTGAGGTTTCAATATCCATAGGGTCTCAACAAGATAATTTCTATCAACAAAAAAATCTACATTACAAAGAAAAGAAAATAGGGAAAGAGAAGATTCAAGAGGCCTACAACGATCAACATAAAGAAGAATGAGCCAACTTGATTTTTTGGCATTATCATCACAAAGAAGAGCTTCGGGCTTTTTGGTCCTTCGTATCTTCAGAGAGACGATGGAATCCGGGATAAAGAGGAGTTTTACAAATTTCTATTACAATATCCCTTTCCCTTGCAGCTAGTATTTGTGTATTTGGGCTTGAGCTGTACGAGATGAAATTCTCATATACGGTTCTATGAGGGGAAGATGGAGAAACTTTTAGTTGAAATAATAAAACTCCAAAATTTAGAAACTTGTGAACAATTCAGGATGGCACTAACTATTCTAGGTAGATGGAAACTTAACTCTTTATAGGAATTGGTGTTCCCAGCTAATGGCATATTCATAGAAGGATGCACTCAGGTGTTAGAAATAACATGATAATCATTGAACAAGCATATCTCGGAATCTATCTCGACCATATCACCCTCTGTTTTTATTTTTACAATTTTTATTTTTCTCTAAGTGATTCGGTGGGGTACCAATATCGATTTGTTATCACCACCAAGATGAAGTAGAGTGTTTGAGATCAAGCCTCATTATTGTATTATTTAGACCACTATTCAAAAAAAAATTGAGTATTGACACTTTGATAGCAATATATGTGTGTTCTCCCTGTCTCCGTCGCCTAAGCAAGCGTGGAGCGCAGGATCCATGAGAACTATCATGTAAGATGTTGATATGAAGCATGTGCTTGGATTCAAATTGATTCAATCATGTTGTTAGTATATTTAATATAAAGATAATTGTTTTATTTCCAATAAATCGACCGTTGGGGACCTTGTATATACCAGCTGATTCGATATTAGTATAAGGATTAAGACCAGTGGGAGCGTATCTCAATCCATTAGGATTCATCCTGGCAGTGACTTTCAGACAGATAAGGAAAACACCGTTCACCTTAGTCAACACGTGCACCATTCATTACTTCTATACCCATCTTCTAATCTATCCATGTGTTTGAATTTGATTCCGAGCAATGTGAATGTTGATAATTTCAATTCATCTCTGAAATTGATGATTATTTGAGTAGGGTTTTGTATTCTTATATGAATTTCGATACGCTGAGTGCAAACTCGTGTACAACAATTGGACTCATATAGGGTAATAATTCTTATAGGCGAAGAATTTAGTATGCCAACTAAATAGATTGTCTAGTGTCTTCCCTCAATAATTCAGAAGTAGCTAGAGTTTGGAGTAAAGGTTTTGTGGGTATATCTCTTGTAAACCCTCACGAGAAAAAACTCGTTTGGTAGGGACACCTATGGGTTTAAAGGCTTGTTGCACATGCTATATGAAATCATGATGCTTGCGAAAGTGAGTTAGGATTTTTATTTCTAGATTAGATTTGCTCGAGGACTAACAAATAATAAGTTTGGGGGTATTTGATAGACACAATTTTGTGTCTTATTTGAGTTCATTTATATATTGCTATTACTCTATTTTTGTATTAATAATATTATTTTAATTATTTGTAGATATTTTTGAACAATAAACATTTGTAAAGAAATTGGATTTAAAATTATTAAAGGCACCCTCGTTTTGGATAAGGGCACCCCAAGATTATTAAAGGCACCCACCTTAAATCCAAACAAGTATGTAGGTGGGAGACTTTAACTTCTCAACTGTGCGAATTTTATTGAAGTTTGGGAGGAGAATTTTTCGGTTTTAATAGAATATATTCTTGTCGGAGAGTTTGCACGAGTTGGGAGACACGTAAAATCAAACAGAATGAGAACATCTTGTTAAGTTGCGGTAAAAAAGGAAAGAAGGAAAATATTCTCGGGTTTGTTCTCGAGTCTGAATTAGGGGAAGATTTTTATTCTCAGGTCTTATAACATGGTAACATCATCAAAGAATTTGTTAGAGATTTAAATACCAAGAGAAGCATCGGAAAGAAAATCAGGATCATGGGTTAGCAAATATTCTCGATGATATTTTTCATTAAAAGAAAAGCATGTGAAGATTAAATCATTAAAAGAGAGCAGATATTCGAGATTTGGGTTGTTAAAATATAAATAGGGAGTCGAATGAACGTCACACGGGGGGCTGGCTCTCCCATAGAAAAAAAAAATCAAAATCGGAAAAAAAAAATCATGATCATGATGAAGAAGATGAAAAAATCGTTGCTAAAAGGTTGAAGATTCTGTTACTAAAGCTTTTAATCTTTGCAACATTTATCTTCAGTTTGCAACACTTACTTTGTAACAGCAAGTCTGTAACGCTAATACACCGTTGCAAACTCGCTACTTTTATTATTTTCTCTTCTTTTCACGTTTGTAAACACTTTTTCAGCTATGTACCTATCTTTTGAGAGTGTTTTGAGCATGATGAGCTAAACCCCAACACTGGGCAAGGAGGAAGCCATTTTTCCATGATTAATTGGTAACTTTTAATAATTCTTTTGTTACTTTTGCATTTATTTTTAATTGAAATTATGATTTTTCTTAATTGATTGTGATTTTATTTGCTGGTTTATGCTGGACCTAGAGCTTTTCATGAGCCATGCTTGTAATTTACAATTGATATTTTAAAAATCACCTTTGCCAAAAATTAGAGTTACTTATTTGAGCTAGAATTGTTTAGAATTATTATTTTTGGAATCAATTAAAATTGGTTAATGGTGAAATCCATAACCTCAGTATTTGTGAATATTATTTTCACATTTTGTGTATATTTTCTAGTTTAAAATCAATTTTAAATCTAAAATCAATCTTCACAAGTACGAGAGTTTGAAACTCATTCTTACCACCATCTATAATCCACATCACTAGTCCTCGAGCAAACTACTATCTAAACTAACCTAAACTAAAAAAAACTAAAGTACAACAACTCCCTTTCGTCGAGGACACGGTTGCACTTAGCATGTGTAACAAACCTTTAAACCCCTAGTTGTCCCTAGTGGACGAGTTATAGTCTCGTGAGGGTTTACAAGAGGTATACCCACAAAACCTAAATTCCAACTTTCAAACATTCCAATTGATAAACATGTTTTCCAACTTAGGACTACATCCCTAACCAATAAGAAAGGTTTAGTTCATCATGAATTTCTCAAAATCCATGGAAAATAAACAAGAAAGCAAGTAAAGCAAATCCTCGGTATTATGATGATCAATTGCTCTCCAAGCCGTTCTCCTTGTGTTCTTCAAGTGTAAAAAGATGTCTTCTTAATGTCTTGGATGTCCCTTTATATAGTATCCACGAAATCTAGGTTTTTAATGCTTCCGGGACCATGTTTTCCATGTTTTAGAAGCCCATACACGTGCCAAAACTCCCCCTTTTACGGTTGGGTGGCACAAAAATATCACCCAAAAACACCCAGTTTTACGGTTGAGTTCGAGCCAAGAAACCCAACCATAACTCTGTCACAAAAATTCGCTCCAAACTTCCCCAGGTTTACGGTTGGGTTCGAGCCAAGAAACCCAACCGTAATTCCTCCTGGATACTTTTTTGTACTTCACTATTTTTGATCATATCTCCCTCATCCGGTGTCCGATTGACCTCATTCTTTTTGGTTTGCCTTGGTCTTTCAATTATCTACAAGATGGAAGTGACAAAATCTTCATGATTTTTCAACCAATTTTACGGTTGGGTTTGAGAGTCTAGACCACACCGTAAATCTTTCTGGAATTTGCCTTCAAAATCAACTTCTTTTACGGTTGGGTTTTGGGGTACTTTCCCAAATGTAAATCTTCCTGGAACTCTTGTTTCAAAGTTGTGTTTCCGTCCTTTAACCTCTTCTTTTTATGCCGGAATGAACTGATTTCCTCTTCTTTGGTTGAATATACTTCAAAACTCCTAAGAAACTCATAAACAAACAAATTCAAAGCATAATGATATGAAAACTAACAAGAAATCAATGAATTAGAGTATCCAAATAGTGCAAATAATGCACCTATCAGTGCCTCACTCATAGGGTTTTGAATGATCAACTTCTTAATACTGTATTCTCTAACGGCGGTTTAAGAACTCCGAAAGTCGTTCTCTATTACTTCTAAGTTCAATTATTTCGGTAAGAACTCCGTATGTAAACTTAGCTAGAAGTATACTATGTGACTCTAAAATCTCTAAAAGTTGGAGGTTTTCATGTAAATTTGTACAAAAAGTTCAAAAGTTCTACCTACAAAAGTTAAACTTGTAGGTAAAGACTAAAAACTCTATATGCTAAATACCCCCACACTTAAACTTTACATTGTTCTTAATGTAAATTGATTCCTCCAATGTAAAATCAAGATGGGAAATTCCTAATATGATATGAAAAACTAAGAAAAATAAAAAGATAAAGACAGAAATACAAAACCAATGGGTTGCCTTCCATTCAGCGCTTGGTTTAAAGTCGTCATCCCGACTTTCTACTCGACCGTATTACTCCTTCAGAGGGAGCAAATCTTGAAGTTCAATTACATCCACATTCTCCGTAGGGAAATTTTCATAATATGGCTTCAGTCTATGGCCGTTGACTTTGAATATTGTCCCCTTCGTAAGACTAGTAACCTCAATTGCACCATAAGGAAAAACATTAATAACAACAAATAGTCCACTCTATCGGGACCTTAACTTACCGTGAAATAGTTTAAGACGATAATTAAATAGAAGAACTTTTTGTCCCACAATAAAATTCTTTCAAGAAATCATCTTGTCATGGAAAATCTTAGTCTTCTTCGTGTATATACGGGAACTCTCATAAGCATCATTACATATCTCCTCTAGCTCATTAAGTTGTAACTTTCTTTGTTTCCCCGCTTTATCATACTCCATGTTGCATATCTTTACCGCCCATAAAGCCTTATGTTCAAGTTCAACCGGGAGATGACAAGCTTTTCCATAAACCAATCGGTATCTTGTATGCCGTTCTATACGCCCATAATGCATCGTTTAGCCTCAAACTCCAATCTTTTCGTGTAGTATTGACGGTTGTCTATAGAATGGACTCATTCTCACGATTTGAAATTTCAGCTTGCCCACTAGTTTGTGGGTGGTAAGGTGTACCGACCTTGTGAGTTATCTTGTACTTCTTGAGGAGAGCATGGAAGGATTTTTGAAAGTGTGAGCCTACATCACTGATAACCACATGTGGTGTACCATGTCTAGTGAAAATATATTCCTTCACAAACTCACAAAAAAATTGAGAATCATTAGTAGGGGGTGCTTTAGCTTCCACCCATTTCGAAACATAATCCACAACAAGAAGTATATAAAAATTTCCATTTGAATTGACAAAAGGGCCCATAATATCAATTCCCCACACATCAAAAATATCTACGACAAGAATTTGTGTGAGTGGCATTTGATTTCGAGAACCTAGATTGCACGTTCGTTGACATCTATCACAAGATTTAAAAATATATATATACATTCTCAAATAAAGTGAGACAATAAAAGCCACTCTCAAGGACTTTGAGAGCGGTACGTTTAGAACCAAAATGACCACCACATGTATAAGAATGACAAAAAAAATAAGATGGATTGAAATTCAGAGTTAGGTACACACCTTCGGATAATTTGATCAGAACCGTATTTCCACAAGTAGGGCTCATCCCACACATACTGCTTGGTTATCTTCTTAAGCTTAAGACTTGAAAATTAGACATTGAACTAGGTACTTGCTTTGTAACCAAGTAGTTCACTATATGTGTTGAATCTTCAATTGAGAAAAGTTGTTCATCCGAAAACGATCTTGTAAGGGAAGTTCTTCTTCAGAAACAACAAGTTTACTAAGATGATCTGCAATTGTATTCTCAACACCTTTCTTTATCTCTAATTTCAATATCAAATTCTTACAATTATAGTATCTACAGTATAAGCCTTGTCTTAGCTTCTTTCTTCTTGAGTAGGTATTTAAGTGCTGCATGATAAGATTATATAACCACTTTGTACCCACCAAATATGATCTAAATTTTTCTAGTGCAAAAACTATAGCCAACAACTCTTTCTCCATGGTAGAATAGTTGATTTGTGCATAATTTAGGGTCCTAGATGCATAGTAAATCACGTGGGATAATTTGTCCACCCTTTGGCCCAAAACGACTCCAACTGCACAGTCACTCGCATCACATATCAACTCAAATGGTAAATTCCAATCGGGTGACTTGATAATTGGTGCAGTTGTCAATAATTCTTTCAATCTGCCAAAGGAATCCTTGCACTCCTGGTCGAAGTTGAAGGTAGCCTCTTTTTGCAACAATTTTCACATCGGCATTGAGACTTTGAGAAATCCTTGATAAACCTCCTGTAAAAACCCGCATGACCAAGAAACGAGCGAATCTCCCTCACCAAAGTGGGGTATTGTAAGTTTATTATTAGGTCAATCTTTTCTTTGTCTACTTCGAGCCCTCGAGAGGACACAATGTGACCGATCATTATACCATGGTTTAGCATAAAGTGATATTTCTACCGATTTAGAACAAGGTTGGTATCTATGCATCTTTTAAGCACAAGTTCAAGATTTTCTAAGCAATTATAAAATGTATCACCATAAACACTAGAATTCTCCATAAATACCTCAATGATGCATTCCACATAGTCAGAGAATATACTAACCATACATCTCTGAAAAGTGGCGGGCGCATTGCAAAGACCAAACGACATTCTTCTATATGCGAATATACCAAAAGGACAAGTAAAAGTAGTCTTCTCTTGATCCTTCAGTGCGAATACAATATGATTGTAGCCCGAATAACCGTCCAGAAAGCAATAATGTGAATGTATCGACAACCTCTCTAACATCTGATCAATAAAAGGCAAAGGAAAGTGATCCTTTCGTGTAGCATAATTAAGCTTTTTGTAGTCTATGCATACTCTCCATCATGTTTGAACCCGTTTAGGAACAAGTTCGTCATCTTGATTTCTGATAATGGTAACACCAGACTTCTTTGGTACCACTTGTACCAGACTAACCCATTTGTTGACAGAAATTGGGTAAATCACCCCCACACTTAGCAATTTGGGGATCTCTTTCTTTACGACCTCCATCATTGGGGGGTTAAGCCTACGCTGAGCATTACGTACTGGCTTTGCATCACCTTCCATTAGGATTCTATGCATGCACATGGATGGACTAATGCCTTTGATGTCAGCAATTGTCCAACCAATGGCCGTTTTGCGCTCTTTCAGAACCCTAAGTAGACGTTATTCTTGTATGGCAGTGAGGTTCTTTGCAATAATCACCAGAAGCTCTTATTTATCACCCAAGTAAGCATACTTTAAGTGATCGGGAAGAGGCTTTAATTTTAGTTTAGGTGCCTGCACAATAGAAGTTGAAGGAACCTCATCAGTTACGGGTAAAGAAATATAAAAAATATTACCCGTTTTAGCTTCTTGTAATAATGTTAAGGCACCACACATCTCCACTATCTCTTTGGCTAAGTCAACATCCAAGTTCGAATTCCCATGAATGTCAAATTCAATGTTATTACACAATACATCTCCAAGTTCATCTTCATTGTTCAAATCAAACATTTATTGTGCCAGCGAACCAATAACATCAATAGAGAAAGCGGAGTGAACATCACTAGGATAATACATGGCTTCAAATATGTTGAAGCGAATAATCTCCAAATAAAATTCCATGGTGAGTGTACCACTATCAACATCAATCTTCGTCTTTACAGTGTTCATAAACGATCTCCCAAGAAGTAACAAAGTTGATGAACTATTTTCTCCATTCTGCATATCCACAATATAGAAATCAACCGAAAAGATTAACTCATTCACTTGAACTAACACATCCTCCACGAGTACCCTAGGATATATGTTGGACTTGTTTTCTAATTGAATAGTAATCCCTGTCTTTTTTAAAGGTCCAAGATTCAAAGAATCATAAATATCGACTGACAAAACACTTAAGGATGCTCCCAAATCAAGTAAAGCACGCTCAAACCTCTTAGTACCAATAGTAATTGGCACCATAAAGCCTTCAGGATCCGTACACTTTGCAGGCATCTTCTTCAACAATATAGTCGTAGCACTCTCGCCTACCTTAGTGACTTCATTAGGAATCAACCTATCCTTCTTTGTACATAAATCCTTCAAAAACTTGACATGTCTAGGCATAGTTTTGATGACTTCAATAAATGGGATGTTGATTTGCACCTTCTTGAAGATGTCCATGATCTCCTTATCTTGAACTTCTTTCTTGGACTTGGAAAAACGACGAGGAAAATGAGGTGGTATGGTAAAGGTAGGAACCTTGTCCTTAGGTTGGCCGGTTGAGATTGGCTTTTCCTTTGGCACGGTTTCTTCCTATACTTCCTTTTTTAAGTCACCACTAACCTTCTCTTGTTGTTGTGGTTCTTCAACTTGCCTTCCACTTCTTAAGGTCACTGCATTAACGTGTTCTCAGGGATTCACAAAGGGTTATGATGGCATATTTGTTGATGCTTCATCCTTGAGTAGATTCACATTAGTTCCCAATTGCCCCACTTGAGTCTGCAAGTCTTTAAAAGCAGATTCGTTCTTCTGCTGACTTTGTTGGAACATAGATGAGAAACCTTGCATCATGGTAATCATATTCTTAGATAAGTCCTCCTTAGGAACTTGAGGTTGCGGCTGTGGCTGAAATTATGGTTATTGAAAGCCATTTTGTCTTACATACGGATTAGGAGCTGCAGCTTGCTTGTTTGCATAACTGAAATTCGGGTGATCTTTCCAACCAGGATTGTAAGTATTAACATACGGATCATACCTTGGCCTTAGATTAGGGAATAAAGCATTAACCTCGGCCTCCTTTTCGTATGGTGGAGCAACTACAGAAGCTATACGATTAATTGCCTTTTCAATGGTACTCAATTGTTGCTTTGTATTTGAAGACCCTCCTATCTCGCTAACTCTTCTAACATTTGAGTCATTTCTTGTATAAAATTGTTGTGCATTCGAAGCCGTACTCTCAATCAAACTAGTTGCCTGCGAGAATATCTTTCGGTAAGTGAACCACCAGCGGATGCATCAATCAAATTCCTCTGCTCTGGAAGTAATCCTTCATAGAAGTATTGAACGATTAGTGTTGAGGATATGTTGTGGTGAGGTCATCTCGCCAATAACCTTTTGTACCTCTCCCAATATTCTTAAAGAGACTCCCTAATAATCTGTAAAATACTACTAATCTCTTTACGAACAACGGCCACCTTAGAAGCAGGAAAGTACTTCTCTAGAAATAGCTTTTTCATCTCATTCCATGTTGTAACACTCCCTGGAGAAAGGTATACAACCACTCTTCTGCTAGATCTATTCAAGAAAATAGGAAGGCTTGCAGCATAGCCTTATCACTGTCTTCGGTGCCTTGCCTAAGACTTGTCATCTGTGTTGAAATACTTGAAGATGACGATTCGGATCTTCGCCTGGAAGTCCCTTGAGTTTCGGCAAATTGTAAATAAGATTCGACTTCAGCTCCACTGTATCAGTTAGAGTAATACACAATGGCTGAGAATCTAAGCATGGGGATGTCAACTCTCGTCGCTTCTTCTCCGGAGGTTGAGGACCATCCATCTCTTCTATGTGATCTTCCTCTTTTTCCAAATCTAAAAATTCACTTGGTGAAGAACTAGGAGGAAGTGGAGTGTTCACTGCTCGAACGAAGTCTTTTAGTAAAGTGCCTGATCAAAGATGTATACCAATGGGACTTGGTTTTCCCTCTTTAAACATTCACCAAAGAGAATGTTCCTAAAACCAAAAATATCTAGAAAACAAAGTTAAAAGCTAAAAATAAACCTAAAAACAAAAATAAATAACAACTAAAACAAACTGTTCCCCGCCAGCGACGCCAAAATTTGATACGTGTCGTGTGTGCAATCAAATTAGTGATCTTATTTTCACTCAATTGTAGAATAATATAATGTAAGTCGAGTTTGTTCCCACGAGGAGCGAGGTGTTTTAGTTGTTTAAAGTGTCATAGTGGGGGGTTTTGTTTTAGGTTTTAAGCAAAGTAAATAAGAAAGCAATTAAAAGTAAAATTGTAAGCAATGGAGAGAGATATGATCAATGATTCATTCTTCGTTACTAAGCAATCATTGAATTAATATACTCATTTACTCTTCATTCATCACGGATTATTACCAACCGTAGGATAACAACTAGACCAGTGTTATCCCTGAAAGTCCTTTGATCACTGGTTATCGAAGCGCTCGAATACCATATTATATTCGTCTAAACCACCTAGAAGTAGCACACTCTAATTGTAATTTGTCCAAATGCT
Organism: Papaver californicum; assembly: GCA_023531435.1. Lineage (NCBI taxonomy): Eukaryota > Viridiplantae > Streptophyta > Magnoliopsida > Ranunculales > Papaveraceae > Papaver > Papaver californicum. The sequence goes on along the minus strand of JAJJMC010009994.1, from coordinate 882,218 downwards.
TTATATTTTGTGACTTTATAGGTTGATTCTAGTAGTTATATTGTTAGTGAAAGGTCTACTTTCTAGTGTTGTCTCTACACGAGATAGATCCACATAATCCCTCTGCAGGGTCTCACGTATTCTACTTGTGTATGATTTATTCAACAATTACGGATATCCTAACCCTTACTAGCAATAGATCAATCAAGAAAATGATTTAGTTAGCCACCTAGAACAATCAATTAATCAATCATAAATATTCCTCATAGTAGAAACAAACAATAATCATGTGAAGAACTTAGAATAAATTCATATATTAAATCAAATCATGTTTAGAATTAGAATTCATCCTCAATCAATTATGTATTTAGCTACTCATGGATATATAATCACCCATATTATACATATAAGAAATAGATAAGAAATCATTACGATAATGGAACCGCTCTGAAACCCTAATTTTCTTCTCTTGTGTTTTTGATCTCCTCCTAGACTTTTAAATTTATGTAAAAGGTGTTTTCTTAATATCTTGGGAGTCTCCTTATATAGTACTCATGATATCTAGGGCTTAGAATCCTTCCCGGACCTAGTTTTTCTATTTTTGGAAGTCTAATTCGCACCAAACAGCTGAGAAGGGTTTGCATATCATACTTATGCACCCCTTAGTGGGGAAAACCAAAAATTTGTTATGGGGAAAACCAAAAATTTGTTACATGTCATACTGTTAAACCCTATTGTAGATGATGGGTTTTTGTCAGGGTAAAATAGTAAAGTACCACAGGTGCGCTCAGACACTAAATCAAGAATTATGCTAAACACAAAACATAGCTTCAACAAGCTAAATTTATCCCTTGACACGTCAATCCTTGCTTAAGGAAGCAACAAATGGCATAAACATCCTTCATTAGACATTCAAGATACAAGCAAATGGCCCAGGGGCCTAAAAATGCGTTTTTATATCAAGATTGTAAGAAGTAATTTTACACTGCCCGATACAAAGTCGTGATCTGGGAGAAATTGGTAATAAATCAAGGGATGAGTTATATACCAAACTCTTAATATATATTTCCTCTGCAACATACTAAAAAATGACATCAATAGGACAAACGGGCTAAGAGATATGATCAAAACATTCAACTAAGTTGCAGCTGAAAAATTTCTGAATTTTTCCCGACTTTTGTCTGCATCGTATTTTGAGGATCTGAACGAAATAAAAACTCAAATCCTTTCGCAGTAGAAGGTGTCTGGAGTTCTGGGATCAAAAATTTGGGGTAGATCATCGAAAACGGATTTCGTATGAAAATTTTACGGCGTTTTCAGTGAAACCTTAAATCTGAATTTCCTGACGACGAAATTTCACAAGAATTCTCTTGTCCGTCCAAGTTCAAGGGGATGATGTCTCCTATCTTGTCCGTCTTAGGTAAGACAAAGCTTGTCCATCTTAGTCTGAAGACCAAACTAAGGCGTTTACTCTTTTTTCCCATACTTGTGCGTCTTAGTTCTAAAGACTGAACATGTGTTCCTTAGTACAAGTAGTAAAAATGTGGACGTCTTAACTCTTGTCCAAAACTTGGCGTTTTACTCTTTCGCCCTCAACGTGTGCGCCTTAGTACAAAGAGTAAAAACGTGAATGTCTTAGATCTTGTTCAAACTAAGCGTTTTGACCCTTTTACCCTGAACTTGTGCTTCTTGGGTAAAAGAAGCAAACTCGTGTATCTTTGCTCCAAAGGCAAAACTCGTGCGTCAATAACTCTCTTGTCTGAACAAAAGTGTTTTACCTTTTTTTCCCTCAACTTGTATGTCTTAGTGCAAAAAGAAAAATGTGTATGTTTTGCCTCTTCGACCAAAGCTAGGCGTTTTTACTTTTTTTTCCCGAACTTGTGTGTCTTAGCTAAATAGACAAACTTACGCATCTTAGTTCAAATAGGCAAGCTCATATATTTTGTTTCATAGGCAAAACTCTTGTATCTTATAGTATACTCTTTTCAACTAAGGAGGCTCAGTAAATCCTTTCAACTAAGGAGCCTTAACATTAGCTTCTAATATTTGCTTGTTTGGGTTTTCTTTACTCATAAAAGCTTCAAAACCCTAATTTGCTTATCAAAGGCCATACTAGGCCTCACTCATATATGTGACCTTTCACTCATATATTTTTATATGTGGCCTCACATATATTTTTCTCATGCTCAGCAACATATACTTATTTCTACAAAATAAGCATGTCAATGCAAGATTGACTAAGTTAAACATATTGTTCCTTATGCACAAATAAATATATATTTATTTTAATCTGCTAGACTCATCAGGCTAGTCAATCAAGACAGGTCTTTAGTCAAAATACTAAGCAAATCTCATTCGACTTCATATTATTAGTAGTATTTAATATTATAAAAATTACACGAGACATCAAATATCATAAATGGGGGGATATTCACTAGGGTATTGGTCTGGAAGTCTATGGCACGTGGTGCAGCAATGCACCCACTACAGAGAAGACTCTGGAAAGTTTGATCAGCAGTTGAGTAGGGAAGTGGTAGGTTGAGCAACAACTCATTCAACCTTAATCGAAGTGGGGGGCAGTTGTCATCACTTTTTCCACCTTCTCCACTTCACCACTACTCAACCATCGATATTTTATTCCAGAGAAGAGGTCAGGTGAACGGTTACAATAGTTATGATTATAAAATAGATTTCTCAATCTATTGAAAAAAAAAATTCTAAGTCGGACAGGTCTGAAACAGGAGAATTCTAAGTCTTGCAACAAGTCAACTCTGAGACAAGTCTAACACAGAACAATTCAAATCAAACAACTCGATCATTCAACCTTCTCACACAAAGAATTGTCCATAGATATTCACACCAATTACATCCTACAGAGCCTGATACTCTGACCTCAATCATTATCTCGCTTCCCTCCCTTGGACCAACCATTCTCCTTCTCATTTGTGACTGAAGGAAGACTGGAACGGCCGTTGCTTGGTTTAGGGCAGGATTATACAGATTGATCTCTCGAATCTCAACAAAGTACTTCAACAATACAAATATTTAGGGGTTAGACGAATTATCACCTGCTCACCCACTTTTCCTAAATTACCCTTTAATTTGTTTTTCCTGATAAACACTTATGTAGCTTATTTGCGTGCTTGAACAAGGGAGAAAACTACGTGAGAATCGAAAACCCTAGTTTGTCCCTTATTAGTGTTTGGTATAGATAGGGTGTCCAACAACAAGCTTGCGTGCATACAATCTCTAGCTTGATCACACATGTGTGCGTCTAGGGCAGGACGATAACGTGTCGTAATTGAACCCAGTAGGAATGTAGTTAACTTGACTTGTGGTTTTGATTTTCTTCTGTTAAATGTGAAGGGACTCTTCTAACTCTTAAATTGTTGTCCTCAGTTTGTAAATTCGTATCACAGATATAGTAGTCACCACTCAAGGAAGAGGAATTGAGGTAATTCTGGTACTCATCATATGAATCGTGATGAGGTGACTCATGATAGCCATTTGAGCATTGATTTTTGCAGTCCCATGTGACGTTAGCTTTCACGTTGAGATTCTAATGACTAGAGGAAGAGAATATGAAAGGGCTTTGACAATGGCTTGATGCCATCAAGACTGATAGGGATACACACTACAAAACAGAAGGCTTCTTGGGACGGCCAAAAAAGCGTCCCAAGAGGCCAAAAGCCGTCCCAAAAAGGTATTAGGGACGGTTTAGTTACCATCCCCTGTTCCATGGTCACTAACACTACTTGGGATGGCTTGGCCTTTTACTGACGGTTTTGAAACCGTCGGAAAGGTGAGGATTGGGTTTTAGTATCCTATTTTCCGACGGAGAAAACCGTCCGTATTATTCAATTTTTTTAGGGACGGTTCTTGGGGTTTTAGTATCCTGTTTAATGACGGATTAAAACCGTCCGTAATGCTTCTTAATAGGGATGGTTTAACAAAAACCGTCCCTAGAAAAAAATTGAACAATATGCGAGTTAAATTGAAAACCCAGTTTCTCTGTTTTAGTGGGCAGAATGACATTCCCTCAAACATCCACAAACCCCGATTACAATGCCATAAATCCACAAAACAAAGAATCAGAGCCAATAAGATAAACACAATTTTATATAGATTCTCAGTAACCAAGTTGTTTGTTTACAAAAGAGATGCACTCATTCTCAAAAACAAGTTGTTCTAAAAAAACAAGCTAAAAATTGGATGTTCATATACTCTTTACAGTAAATGGTGTATCATCTCTTAACTACAATTAGTGGCTGAGGCATTTGAGTGCCATTTTTCTTCCACAGCACAACCCTTCCTGCATCTGATTTACCAATTGTTCCTTTCCGTATCACATATCCTGCAACAAGCAGAAGTTGTTGTAAAACAACATCATCAAATATAGATCGATATCTGCTCAATACAATGTTTCCAATATAAATATCCGTGAACAAGTAGACAACCTCAGGAACATTCTAAAAGAATAACTTACAATGTCAATATGTATTAGTGCAACACTACAATAAAAGAACAAAAGAAACCATTCCTGTTGTCAAGCTACTTGGATTAGTAAACAGAGTTTTTCTTGGTGAGTTAAACATATGACTACAAATGAAGCACATGTTTCTTTTGATTAACTAGGAAAGGCATATTGTCAGGAGCTCATACAATTTGATTAATGTGATTTACTAACAGTTAGATAAAAATGTTTAATTTTATACCTCCATCATGGCGATGACACTGTCCTTATTTGTTCGGAGAACTTGCATAACACTCTCGCAAGTTGATCTGGAAGTTCCCGTCAACGCCACTGACATCCATAGCTTTTACAAGCATTCCAGTCAAACGGAACTGAACCTGTTTCATGGTATTTTAATGTTGCAAAACTGTAAGAATGACAAAAATGCTAGCATTCAAAAACCATAGAATTGACGAAGGTTCTGTATTCATAATTGGATCAGCGTATGTTTTCTGGGAACTTCTATTTATAGACATGGAATTACTATAAAACTAAATTTCTCAAGCCTAAATCAAATCCAAAATGGATACCTCAAGATATAAACTAAGTTTCTGCATTAATGACTGCATTAGCAACAAACACCTTGAACCTTTGGAGACTCATCACTTTCTCTTCCAAGGTTCCACACATGATGAGGCGATGAACATTCACAACTCTGCGCTGACCTAACCTATGGGCTCTGTCCATTGCCTGAAATTGCATCATAATAAACACGGAAAGTAAATTATCGCAGTGCAACAAATTGATAACCAAAAACCTTTACTTGGAGGGACTTGGAGATATATGTAACACATATATTTTAACCTATGAGATATGATATTGATGACTCTAAACCAAAGAAACATAAGGTAAAATCCAGTAATTTGCAGTCATCACGAAATAGAACAGGTCAAATTGATAGAAAATAAAAGATTAAAGAAAATCTGCGAAAGCAAGAACCATATTGTAAATAAAAATGGTGACAACACTGGTCGGGTACTTGGATGAGTAGGAAGATGAACACAAATTTAGGGTACCTGGTGACCCCTCATTGGATTCCAATCGTGTTCCATGAAAACAAGTGTGTCAGCTGCTGTCAAGTTTAAACCAAGCCCACCAACTACAGAATTATGACTCATCAGCAAACACAATAAACTAACCAAAATTGTTCAGGAAAACATTAATTATTCAAAATATAATCAAAATCTTACCATGTGTTGTAAGCAGGAGCACATCAATCTTACCCCTCAGGCTTTAATGCCTCGTCCACCAAAGGAGAAATGGAACAAACCACCTGTAAAGAGAAGAAACCCTTGCAAACAATAGCAGTAATAAAAATAACCCACAAATGAAAACAGATAAACCATGACTTATTTGAGTTACAAAAACCCAAAAGCATACAAAAAGCATTCTCCATTTATTAAATAATTTTAAGTTTCTTTGCTTTTTAAACCTTGTAAATAGAAAATCCTAAGTTGCAAATTCTAAGTTTCCCTTTATGTTAACCTGGGAACACCATTATGTAAGTTCATATGCTGACATTTTCAAAAGAAGTAAGCAATTCAAGATTCAATGAAATAAGTAAATTAAGCGTGCACGAATTAAGGGATTGACAAGGACGTTGAAGTGCTGAAACAATCTCACTTGCTAGCACAAATTAACCAGATTACACCATGATATAAAAATCCCCTTGCCCAAACTTTAAAGCCACCTGCCACAAATTCAAACAAACTGAATTAAAAACAACAAAAACAAATAAATAAATCAATTAAGCTTGAAACAAAAATGGGATGTAAAAAAGCTTCAGATATAAAAGTTTAAAGTTGTGAATAAATGGAACAAAATGAATATAAATCTCACCCTAGACAGTAAAGAACATACAGATGAACCCATTGCCTGCATCACATCAAGAAATGAAAAAGACTAGCTAAAAAATATCAGCAAACCAGTAAAGGTTGCCTCGGCCTAAGGTTTAACACTAGCTAAAAAGACTGACTAAATTGATCTGAGGCTACATGTTAACAGTTAGAATCTATCTTCCACATATGGCACATATTATTTATTTCCATATACAGACAAACAAAATGAACATGGTTAGTAATGAGTTTCCACTAAAATTCCACAACTATCATCCAAATCACTTAATCAAAGAACAAATAATTTACGGTTCAAGCAATAACCCTGAGTTTTTGATGAAAATGAACGGAAAAAATCATAAAAAAAGATTAAGCAATCCACAGCTCAATGCATAACCGATAATGAGGTTACAACTAAATTATAACACTGATCACTTAATCACACCAGATAATCAAGCCACAGCTGAATATAAACACATACTTATGCAATCTAATACAAATAAATTACAGCGAAAGCAACAAAACCTCAGATTCTGATGAAAAAATGAGCAAAAAAATTCATAAAAAAGAGTAAGAAATTAGAGGTTTGTTACTAATTCTTACCAACTACGAGATCCAGGACCATAGTTCTTAGGATGAGAATTCGAGACATTAGCGTGACCCATCTTCTTCTTCTTCACAACGAAAACCCTAGATTTGTTTAAGTTCTACAGATCAAAATGAGGAGAAGAGGAAAACCCTAATACCAAAATCAAAATGGAAAATCGATGGTTTTGTTTGGAGTTAGTAGAGATGAAAAAATTACCATGTGTTGTAACGAAGATCTACAGAGGAAGAAGTGGGTTTGATAAGGATCGAAACCAAATCAGGGATTCAGGAAGAATAGAAGATAAAAAGAGAGAGAAGAGAGTGAGAGGCGGAGAGAATGAGTAGTTTCTCTCTCTCATTATTGAAGCAAAATTATGGCCTCCTTTTCTCGCACACGAATCGATTTATTTGGGACGGCTAAAAGAAAATTCGTCCCCACTGGTAGATCAATAGTGACGCTTAGATATAAACCGTCCCTACTAATATAACTATCGGGATGGTTTATATCCGTCCCAAATACACATCACTAGGGACGGCTAGAATGTGGTTGTCCCAACAATGTAGTTAATTTCGGGTCTCGGTCTCGTCTCGGCCGAGACCTTGACACCTTGATAACAATATCTCGGGAAGATTATCAATGAAATATCGGGAGTCTCAAATCTTATATCCAAATTTTATACATGTGAATTCCAAGAATTAATTATAGTTTTGTTGATTTATTACCAAGAATCTTAACAACCATACTTTAAGAAGAGATCATATTAGTATATTACAATTCTAAGTTCAAAGTTCCAAAAATTTAGATTAAACAACAAGCATATACCTTGAATATCGGACGAATCTCGACCGTATCGGACGAATCTCGGTCGTATCGACCGATACGTCGATATTTGAAGATTTATCGAACTCTTAAAGCAATGCCTTGAATATCGTTGTTATACGGCCGATATTGACCACATAAGTCCCTATTAATCTTTTGTTTTGTAGTGATAGTAAACTCGGGTCCACCCTTCTTGTTGAATGTGCTAGGCAGGAGTCAGTAGCTAGTGAAGAACATGATAAGTTTGACAGCTACAAACAAGAACTATTGGTACTGTAAGTGATTGCTTATTGATCAGAAAACATGGCTTTTATAGCCTTATAACCAAAACAGAAACAACTAAACAAATGCAACTTATTCTAAACTGTTGAGCAAATTAATTCAGCTAAAAAACTCTCTCAATCCCATGAGAACCGGACTTCCCATGACTTGTTCAGTAACTGCATTGCTCTGACTTGTTCACCAACGGTAACAATCCCTCCCTTGAACTCATTCTTCTCTGTCAGGAATGGAGTTCACACCAATCTCTCTGCGCAACCTCTGATATGCCTCCAGCTTGAGAGGTTTTGTAAACATATCAGCAAGTTGATCTTGTCTTCCACAAAACAGCAGGTTTACAGTTCTTTCTTTAGAGAGTTACCTGAGAAAGTGAAATCTTACCCTTATATGCTTGGAACGACCATGTAAAACTGGATTTTTGGATAACTTGATTGTAGAAGCATTGTCACACATCAATGTTGTTCCTTCTTTCTGTGAGTGCCCAATCTCTTTGAGTATTTTCCTCATCCAGATAGCTTGACAGGCACATGCCGTGGCTGCAACAAACTCAGCTTCTGTAGTTGATAGGGTGACTATTGGCTGTTTTTGAGAAGACCAAGCTACTGCTCCTCCACTCATCATGAACACGTAGCCTGAAGTACTCTTACTGTCTTCCATATCTCCGGCATAATCACTGTCAGTGAATCCAACCAAGTCACTGACTCCTCCCCTTCTATAGAACACTCCATAATTTGCAGTCCCTTTCAAGTACCTTAAAGCCCTTTTGGCTGCTGCAAAATGTAGCTGTGTTGGGCACGCCATGATCTACTGATCAGACTCACAATGAACATGAGATCAGGGCGAGTGGCTGTGAGATACATTAAACTTCCCACAATCTATTTGTACAAGGTTGCATCCACCTTTGTGCCATGCTCATCTTTGCCAATCTTTTGTCCTGGAACAATGGGATTTGAGACAGGGTTGCAGTTTTCTACTCCAAAGCGATTCACAACCTCAGCTGCATACTTTTTTTGACATATAAAGATGCCATCTCTTCTTTGCATCACCTCAATTCCCAGAAAGTATCTCATCTGACCCAAGTCTGTCATATCAAATTCTTTCTTCATGGAATGTTTGAATTCTTTCTGCAGAACTTCATCATCTCCAGTAAACAGAAGATCATCAACATAAACACTAACAATAAGAATTTTACCTTCCTTCCTCTTAATGAAGAGTGTGTGCTCACTGGAACAACTTTTAAAACCCTCTCTGACAAAATATGACTCTATTCTACTGAACCAGGCCCTGGGTGCCTGTTTCAGTCCATAGAGGGTCTTTTGAAGCTTTTATACCATCTCCTCTCTTCCCTTCTTCTCATAGCCTCTTGGTTGTTCAATGAATACATCTTCTTGTAACTCCCCATGCAGAAAAGCTGATTTGACGTCTAACTGATGGAGTTTCCATCCTTTGTGCGCAGCAAAAGCTATAATCATCCTTGCTGTGTCCATTCTGGCCACAAGTGCAAACACTTCTGTGTAGTCAATTCCATGTTCTTTTGTGTATCCTTTTACCACTAACCTTGCCTTGTACTTGTCTACCTCTCCTTGCTCATTCAGCTTGGTCTTGTAGATCCATTTCACTCCTATTTTCTTTGCACCAGTTGGTAGAGACACCAAGGACCATGTCTGATTCTTTTCAATGGATTTGATTTCTTCATCCATGGCAAGCCTCCACTTTGAACTTCTTACAGCTTCCTCAAAGTTAGCTGGATCCGTAATTGTCAAGAATACCATGCCAGCTTCCTCCTCCTCAGACAGTTCTTCACCTGACACATAGTCTATTGCCCATGATGGTGGATGTCTGTTTCTTCCCTCCCTTATTCTCAAAACTGGTGCAGATGTTGATGGTTGAGAAGTATCTTCAGCAGCATCTTCAGCAGCAGCTTCAACTGGTGCAGCTGGTGGAGTTGAATCAATGTTGATTCCCTCTTCAGCAGCAGGTTCAGTTGGTGAGGCAGGTGCAGTTGATTCTCCTCTTGCAAATGTGTAGTCATTTGTTTCAATACCTTCCCCCCACTCCAGTTCAGCTGTATCTTCAGAGAGTTTCCAGTCCCATTTACGTTCTTCTTCAAAAACCACATCACGACTTACTATAATTCTTTTAGCAATTGGATCATACATTCTATACCCTTTTGATTCATTGCTGATTCCAAATAAGACACATCTCATGCTTTTGTCTTCAAGTTTGTTTCTTTTGGCATCTGGAATATGAACATGTTCTACACATGCAAAGACTCTGAAGTATGCAACTGATGGTTTCAGTCCGCTCCAGGCTTCTTCTGGTGTCATGTCCTTCACTGCAACAGTAGGTGATCGATTCAACAGGTGAATTGTCCACCTGACAGCTTTAGGCCAAAATTTCTTGGGCACTTTCTTTTCTGTCAGCATGGCTCTCACCAGGTTCATTACAGTGCGATTCTTGCGCTCGGCTACTCCATTTTGCTGTGGGGTGTAGGCAGTGGTCAGCTGTCTTTGCACTCCATGTTGTCTGCAAAAGTCATTGAACTCTGCAGAGTTGAATTCTCCCTATCTATCTGTTCTCAGGCACTTGATAGACATCCCTGTTTCCTTTTCCACCTGTGTTTTGAAACATTTGAAGTGATAAAATGTTTCTGATTTTTCTAAGAGGAAATAGGTCCATGCTTTCCTAGAAAAATCATCTATGAAACACAACACATATCTTCTGACTGCTTGAGGCTGGTGTGATTGGACCACACAGATCCGCATGAATGAGACCCAATTTTTCAGCTGCTCTGTAAGTCCTTTTCTTTGTAAAAGGAATGCGATGTTGTTTGCCTTTCATGCAAGCTTCACAGATGCTGTCTGGAGCTTCAATTTGAGGCAGTCCTTTAACCATGTCTTTGAGTTTCAGGGTACTCAAGCTTTTGTAGCTTAGATGACCATAACGGCAGTGCCAAAGTGTTGACTGGTTTGTTGTTGAAACCTGGAGACACTTTCCTTCTGTTTCTGTGGCAGATGATTCAGCAAGCATGATAAACATTCGATTTGCACTCATGATTGATTCTGCCATTTTTCCTTTCCGTGGATGATAAATGGAGCACACACCATCCTTGAACAGCACTGCCACTCCCTTTTCTTGCAGTTGTCCGACGCTCAGCATATTGTTCTTGAGCTCAGGCACCCAATATACCTCACCAACAGTGTAGCATACTCCCTGCAAAACTAGTTTTACAGTACCCTTTCCAGCAACCTTCATTCTTGTGTTATTTCCCAGTTTAACAATATGGGAGAAACTTATGTCTAAGCTTGAGAATATACCTTTCGTCGCACACATGTGATTTGAGCAGCCGGAATCCAAGAACCAGGTATCACTCATGTTTGTTTCATGCAGTTCTACATGAGCCATTAGCAGCATTTCATCTTCTTCTTCCAGCTCTGCATAGTTTGCTTCCTTATTCCACTTTGGGCACTCATATTGGAAATGTCCTAAGTCATGACACTTATAACATTCAACAGTTGTTTTGTTGAAAGGTGATCTTCCTCTTCCGCGTCCTCTTCCCCTGTAAGCTCCTCTTCCTCTATAGCTGAAACCTGATCGGCCTTCGACTTTCAGAACTTGATCCTCTTCATCATTTCTGGTTCGTCTGAACTTCTGCTCATGGACCACTAATGAACTCTGTAATTCATCTATGGAAATGGTATCACTGTCTTTCGATTCCTCAATGGACACTACAATATATGTGAACTTCTCAGTCAGGGTGCGCAGTATTTTCTCCACAATCTTCTTCTCTGGCATCTCTTCTCCATTACTTCTCATCTTATTTGAGACCAGCATCACTCTTGCAAAATAATCAGTGATGGTTTCATCCTTCTTCATCTCTAGAACTTCAAACTCTCTCCTTAAAGCGTTAAGAAGAGTTTTCTTCACTTTCAGATTTCCACCAAACTTCAGCTTCATTGAATCCCAAACAATTTTGGCTGTGCTACGATCCAGAATCTGCTCAAAGATGCTGCGATCAATTGCCTGGAAGAGATAATGCTTCACTTGGTGGTCTTTGATTCTAGACTCATCAAGTTTTGCTTGTTGTGCTTCTGTCAGTGTTGCTTTTTCTGTGGGTTCTGAGAAACCAGACTCCACCACATTCCACAGACCTTTTGCTCTTAACAAGTTTTCCATCAGTTCACTCCAGTGATCATAATGACCATCAAAGTGAGGAATTTTTGTTAAAGTTTTGTCTTCACTCATTCTCTCAGTGCCAAGCTCTGATACCAATTGATAAGTTTGACAGCTACAAACAAGAACTATTGGTACTGTAAGTGATTGCTTATTGATCAGAAAACATGGATTTTATAGCCTTATAACCAAAACAGAAACAACTAAACAAACGCAACTTATTCTAAACTGTTGAGCAAACTAATTCAGCTAAAAAACTCTCTCAATCCCATGAGAACCGGACTTCCCATGACTTGTTCAGTAACTGCATTGCTCTGACTTGTTCACCAACGGTAACAGAACAGCGAGTCAAGAATCTGGCTCAAGACTTGGACACAATAGCTAGAGCGCTGGAGAAAAAGAAGTAGGAGTCATTTTACACGAGAGAAAGACCATTGCTGGATAGTTTTCTTTTAAAGTAGTCGATATTTGCTTAGTCTGGTGAATAATAGTGTTTTTCTTTACTCAGTAAGCTTTGAACGTTGATTTGATAAAATATGAATTTCTTGTTAACGACATAAATGCAACGATACTTGCATACAGTATATGAAATGAAAATTACATTAATCTAAGGAAAGAAAACTACTGAAACTAATAAAACCTGATAGATAAAGAAATGTGATATCTTTTAAATTGCCGACTATTGCTCACAGCGCCTGCCTCTATTCACCCTCCATGTTGATCAACTTTGAGATTGTTTTCATTCCCAATCCCCAACATGGGATGTTATTTTATCTGGTGCTAAGTCCCTATCTTGGGGTTGAGGCAAGACTCGTTGGGCCTCATCAGGACTACGGCAATTCGTGTCGTTTTGAAAATATTTGAAGACACAAGAGCGCGATATACATGGAGCATGTCATTGATATATATCTCCACCAGGTGTGATTTTGTCACATTCTGGTCGTGACAATCTAGGGTTTGAGTCATGTAATGCACCATGAAATCATTGAGGTGCTCGTTATTTCGCTGGAACATCCTTCATAGATCTGATCAGAAATAGATAAGTACTTCTGGTAAAACGTGTCGACCATTTGATTCCATTCTACTATGTTGTTTGGGTCTAGGTAAGTGTACCCCGTTGACTTTTTCCTGTCAATGACTTGGAAAACTCTTTGACACACACAACATGGCTCAGCTCCTGTTCTTCTAGTATATCAAAGAAGCATGACACATGTTCACGAGCGTTACCACTCCCATTGTACAGTGAAAACGATGGTAAGACGTACCCTATGGGAATAGTGATATGCTGTATCTCGAGTAGATAAGGTGGTCTGTGAAGGTAAAGAGGACTTGCATCGTTTTTTCTGTCATGAGCTCACAAGATCCCTTCCAAATCATTGAGGGTGATGAAGTCGTTTGGATGATTTATCTCTTGTTCATATTCGTCATGGACAAGATCTTCAGCTTCCTGACCAGTGAGATTGATCGTGGAAGGACTTCTTCCAGTGTTGTTAGCGTTTTTCCTAGAACTTTCAGTAGTCTTTCTATGGTAAGCACGCATCGGATCCGTACGTGTTGATTCCAACATCATTTTTCAGATGAGGCAGAATATCTATCAGAGTCTTTGCAAGGTTTTTCTGAGTTTTATGAAACACTTACTTGTTCTTAACAAGATTTTAAAAGGTTAATGGTGAACTTTTAGGGATAGGTCCACTAAGACATTTTTTGTTGACATTAGTGTTTGAGGAATCTAATTTCTCTCTAGTAACAACCATGATTGCGATCTACACCTGTAGCTGAGTGACCAACCTCCCGTTGTGGTCCCCAAAAAATTTATACGGAAAAAATGTTAAAGTAATTTGAGGTGAGGTATAGGGTTTAGTATGAGTTGCGGAAGGTTGATGGCGAACAATCTTCGCCTAAACCATGGCAATGGTCGTTCAAAGATTTCTCTAATCACAGGACGAAATAGGGTTGGTCACAGGGAGAAAAGCATAAAGAGAGAGATCGAAGTAATTCTTTGTTACAAAAAGACTGTACTGTGAGATATGGTTAACAAGGTCGATTTTTGACCTATTTATAGATGAACCCTTTGATTTCAAGTTGATCGGATATAAGAATGGAAAGATATGATAAGCATTCCCTTTGTGATTATAGTAATATCTAAGCTATGTCAGTTTGATACACCTAATCCCAAAGAATGAGTGATAGGTATGCTACTCCTTGATTCCCGTAACCTCCACGACCAATCATTCACTTTAGAAGTGAGAAAGCAGCTGGGTATTCTCAAACATGTCGTAGACCACCAGATCAAAACCCTAAAGTAATCCCCTACATTTGTGTAACTTAGTCATCCTTCATGTATGATGCATTAGGAGGGTAGTAATACTCTTTGTAGTCGAACGCTGATTGTGATAGAGGAATATTTCCTATTTGTACGATGTGACTAGTCTGTGTCATGTGGAGAGCACGAGATAATGATATGGAATATACCCTATTTGTTTGATCCCAACTTTGTTTTCTTAATACGAATGGAGCTTTCTCTCTATTTTCTTTTAGTTTATCTAATTAACTTCTAGAGTGTTTATATTTTTGGTATGTTATTTAATATTTCTAGCGGATGCAATTGTGAAGATTTAACATTCTAGCAACTACAATTATGAAGATTTAACTTATTCATTTTTTTGAATGTCAAGTATCAACGGCAATTAATTTTATATTTTGACGGAGAAGGAGGCCCATTCTCCAAATATTTTTACATCTAGGATCCGACTTGTTTCATTGATAATAACAGGAACTGAACCATTACGGCAAGGCAAAGTTTGATTCATAGGGAGAAGAATAGGCAGATTGTTTGTTATAAGTAACACTTAAAAATCATTGAAAAAAGAAAGAACTCCATTGTCAAATTTTTGGACATCTATTTCCAACTTGAGTAACAACTCTAGGTTGAATAATGCAAACCAAATTTTATGCACACTTCTTTAAAGAATGTGGATTTGACATGTGATTGGTTAAGCAGTTAAAGGATAATCTAGAATCATGTCCTAAACTTAAACCTAAACTAAGCCTTTAGTCCCAAACAAGTTGGGGTAGGCTATAAATGATAGGTTCTGACACTGGAATTAGTGGATCCTAATACTAGAAATAGATAAATTGATCGTTTGATTGGCAATCAACCACCTTAATCCTTTGAATTGGGGATTAGCCACCAATAAGCAAAGCTTAATATTAATATTGATTGAATTGAATAATTAAACCCTAGAACAAACTATGAATATATAGAGAATATAACTTGAATCCTAAGTAAATAACAAGGAAACATAGACTAATTCCAAAAATAACTAAGATTCATAATTGGTGTTGGTATCCTAACATCCCCAACCCCTGAGACACAACTTGTCCTCAAGTTGAATCATATGACTATAAAGTAAAACATAGATAAAACATACAGAAAAATAAAATCCTAAAATATATCTAGCCTAAAAATAGAATTTGAGTCTTAACATTCTCATCCCCTTGAAACGCAACTTGTGCTCAAGTTGGATCGTTAGAATAATCCATTATCAAAAAAGTATCGGTTTCATTAGCTTCCAACAGTAAGACTTAACCCGCCCCTTGCAATAGATGACCTGGTTTATAAATTTCATCACAATGAAAGCATAAACCCTTTTTTCGCCCTTCATCCTGCTCAAACCTAGAAATTCGACGAGCTGGAACTACATTAGACGTATTTGTCATAGTGGGTGTTGATGCAGCTTGTATAGATTTTGTAGCTTTAAACCTTGATGTTGCATTGATGGCTTCTTCTTGACAAAGTGTCAAATCAAAGGCTGCATATAAACTTGCAGGACGAAGCATACGAACACCTGTACTTATATCCTCACGAAGTCCAGAAAGAAAATGATAATATGATGTGACTCTGGCATATCAGGCACAAAGTTCAGCAATTTTTCAAATTCAATAATAAACTCACGAGTTGTACCTGTTTGTCCTAACTTAGATAGGCTGCTATATGGATCAAGATATTTGCGTGAACTAAAGCGAGCCCAAATTGTACGAGAAAATTGTTCCCATGTTAATTCCCCTAAGGAGCTAGTAATCCAACATACCAAGATATAGAATCTCCCTCGAGATGAACAACAACCATGGTTATCTTTTTAGCCTCTTGAAACACCAACCAACAAAAAATATTGTTCAGCCTTAAAAATCCCTCCTTCCGGATCAGTTTCGTTGAATACCGGAAATTTCAAGTTAATTTGACTTCCACGAATAACAGGACCAGCCCCAACTTTACCATTGCGATCATTATTTTCCTTCGGAGGTTGTGTATCATCTATTTCGACAATCTTCTCATCATTATTTTGTTGCTTTTCGAAGTAGGTTGCAATTGATTCCAAAGCTTTAGTAGCTCTTTGTCGATCTTTAATAGCTTTTTGTCGATCTTTTTTTATCTCGACAAGCACATAATCTAAATTCTTAGTTAACACAACAATATAGTTTTCTAAACTTTTTACTGCCATTGTTAAAATTCTAGAAAATAAACAAATAAATCTTGCGGCGAAGAAAGAAAAAAAAAACCTAACCTTGTACTAAACAAAGTACGGGTTATATGAAGTGTGGTTACGGGATTGGTGGGTATTAATGGATGATGGTTAAGGTATAACAGGGACAAAAATTTAGAACTCAATAATTATACAACCAATAAAGATGACGCCCTCGTTGTTGTTGTCTAATAGTAGTTGTTGATTCTTCGGTACATCCATGATTATTTATTTATTTATTTATATGTATTTATTTATTATTGATAAGATGGATACGGTGAATGGAGTAGCAGAAGATGGTATGGAAAAGAAAAAAAAATGGGCAGAAGAATTGGTCTCAGATCGAATGATCTGATCTAGATGATAGGATCCAACACCGAAATTAGGGATCCTAATACTAGAAATAGATAAATTGATCGTTGGTTATCGATCAGCCACCTTAATCCTTTGAATCGGAGATTAACCACCAAGTTAAGCAAAGCTTAATATTAATATCGATTGAATTGAATAATTAAACCTAAAACAAGTTATGGATATATAGAGAATATAAGTTGGATCCTAAGTAAATAACAAATAAGGAAACATAGACTATATAATTCTTAAAATAACTAAGATTCCTAATTGGTGTTGGTATCCCAACAAGAAATGAAAGTCAAGATACTAACCAAGGACGATTCCCCTCGGTTTTTTCAACATGACGCGTCGCAAAGAAGATACTGTCCCAACGTTATATCTTTTAGGTTCCATTGATATGACTGAGTTTTACGTCGGCTAACCAAGACTGTCACTACCTTTTCCTTTTATCCTAGTTGTGTACAAATTGTGCAAAAAGAAGTTACACATACAGAGTTAATCCTTGGCGCTTTCCACGCCTTGAGTTCATTTTTTTTTCGGCACAGGTAGAGGGCGTTAACTAGCACCCCTGTCGGATCTTGGATTCACGAGTTCGCAGGTTATGGCCATCTCGCCAAGAGGTAATCAGGCTTGTTACTTGGCGTGTATAGCGAAGAACCAACAAGCACACAAGAACCCAACACCACTCATACACCAATATATATTGTTTATCAAGCAACAAACGACTCGAGTAGAACTAGCAACTCAAGTCAATTAAGGCAAGAACGCTCAAGATAAATCGTCACAAGTGATCACGTCGCTCGTTGAATAACTCCCAAAAAAAATTAAATTGAAAGATCACATTAAAATGTCAAGTGCACTCTCGTTACTCGTTAGAGAATGTATGCACAAAATCAGATGCGAATAATGCATGGGTAAATGCATGAATTTCAACATTTTCGGTGGCAAGGGTTATTCCTGAACCCAGCAGAAGAAAAACTGTAATCCAAGTACAAGTTGGTATCCCTTTATTCATTACCCTTATTTAATACTCCCTCTGTTTCAGGAAAAGAGTTACTTTTCCTATTTGCACAATTGTTAAGACAATATGAGAAAGAATAACTTTTATAATTTATTTTCAGATTTACCCTAACAAAAAGTTTAATATTACATATATCTTTATAATGAGAATAATAACATTTCTTAAAATAATAAGGGTAATTTTGAAAGTTTGTTATGTTGAAAATGAAAGTAACTCTTTTGTTGGAACAAAAATTTAAAGAGAAAGTAACTCTTTTCCTAAAACGGAGAGAGTATATTATTACCTTTTTCATTTTTGCCTGATATAATCTGTCAGGGTTACTGAATTACTATGACCTATTTCATTTTTACCTGATATAATCAGTCAGGTTTACAAAACTCATTGATGGCTCAATGGCAGAGGAAACATTAGAAAGGTTACTATACATTCAAATTGTTTCCCTAATTCACTGTTGGGACTTTCTGGTTCCATAGTAGCTTTGGAATGACAGAAGGAATGGGTCTGACGCAATAAGCTCAATCATAAACTGGACTTCTAAAACAAAGCTAACTTTACTAACCATCTTCAGAAGAACACTGAAATCTTGCCACTGATTACTTCTATGATTGTTGTGGAGCTGGTGAGTTTATAATTTCTGGGACTTGATCGAGCAAGCGATTCATCTCTTCAGGAAATTCAATCTTCGCCCGGTTACTCTTTCCTCCGATGACCACAGTTGTACCATCTTGCAAGGCCCATATCTTCATGGAAGCAGAAAGAATGTACTACCACATTAGAATATGATGAAACTAGATTGAACATTAAGGTTTATGATGTTTTGAATAACCAAGTCCAAGTACATGGAAAAGAGAAAACTTGATCACCTGTGAATGTGATAGATAACTAATGCAGGTTGTAAGCATAAGAGCACCAAAACCAGCATACACAATCGGCACCCCTGGGTCAGTCTGGTTTCAAAATTAGCAGTTAGCTCCATCACATAAACCGAGTTAAAATGGGCTATTTGTCGAGGTTACTAATAATGAAACAAATACAGTAACTAAGTTATCACCTTTAGATCCAGACCAGTACTACCAATTGCATCCACAATTTCAACTTTGGTACCATTGATATCGATAGGAAGCTTTGAGTTTGGCCGCCGAACTCCTACAAACTTCCCTTCTTCGTCATACAAAATAATTGACTGAAGATCACGTGCAAGCATTGATCTGATTTCACCCCCAATAAAATAGAACCAGAGGAAGAAAAATTGAAAAACCAAAATGTAAATAAATAAAAAATCATAATATATGAGACGTAATGGAAAAGGTGCACGCTTAAAAAATAAAGAACATACATTCCCTTTACATCAGGGGCATCAGCACTTCCTCCAATTGGTAGAAAGGTTCCGAAAAGCTTTTTGTCTCCATTCAGCTTCAGACGTGCCACTGCCAAATTGAAAGGTCCTTCGTCATTTTTAAGTACTTGAAGAGCTGAAATACTCCAATCTGTCTGGTATATAGTTATCCCTTCATATCTCAACGGGTCGTTCACACTAATGGTTTTTCTCATGACCTCCTTCCCATCAAGGTCAAATAGGGATAAATCAGTTCGATACTGTGAAATCTGAGCATAGAAATACAGACCAATTTCAGTTTGATGATTTAAGATTTCATGCATCTGTACATAGTTATCATTAGATTTTGTTACGTATTCATACAGATTTATGAACTATTACGTATTGATACCTCCCCACTGTTATAGTACTCCATGATGAATTTGTTGACATGAACTTCTGTATTGAATGCTGGTGTTGGCTTAGACAAAAACCCATTTGGACCCAGAACATCACCCATCACAAAGTTTAGTCCTTGTGGAACTGTCACAGAGCCACGGAAGCTTCCTGTAGCACTGAGAGTACCTCCTGCCATTATTAACAGCATCGCTATATGTACTCCGATAGGAGCAAAACGCCCAGCCAACCCTTTGAATGCATACAAAGTTGGGCCTTTTAGGAACACCTGTCGCCATAAGAAATAGCATCGCAACTGTGAGGACACAAACTCCTTAGGCACTATGGGTTGAGAAAGCATAACTGAATCATGAACTATGTAAATTACTCAAGACAAAATATATCGAACTCTGTGATCACTCATAGCTATCACCTACATCAACAAGACAGAGGCAACGCCGTGTACCTCATATCCAGCTCCCATTAGAATGACACCTAGGTCTCGAACAGATGCTTGAGGAAGATTATCAGTAAATTCCTGTTTACGAATGGCCTCCGCTGAGTGCATGAAACCCCATCTGCAGATACCCATGATTCCTGTTATAAGTAAAAGCTTCACCGGTTACTTCCATCTGAAGAAGATGATGGGATTTGTAGAGGGAATCACACCTTCGTGCAACTCTTACTAAGGGAATTTGTGTTGTGTAAGTGCATGCCATGAGTGAAGCTCCCAAGAGAACCAACATTCCAAGAAAAATAGGAGATGAAAACATGTGATCGAATCCAAGGCCAAGAACCCATCTCCATGTAAATATCCCTAAGACGGGATTATCTTCAGGGTACTGCTTAAAATAATATTCCGGGGCTTCTCCTTGATCAATGGCAGTTCCTGTGGTGGAACCAAATGAAACAATCAAAATGAGCCAATTATAAGAAACTCATCTGCCTGACTAAAGAAACGCCTTCAACATCGATACCAACAACCTGAATTAGAAACTCGTTAACATCACAATTCCTACTGACCCCAAAAGAAAAACGAATACTAACAAGCAACCATGCACCATAAACAGAACATAAGTCCATCGGATTCAACAACATGAAACAAAAGATAAAAAAGAGAATTGTAATATACCCAGAGCCATGAGAGCAGCAATAGTGAACATTTCACCAATAGCTAAAGGTAGATTAGAAAGAATAGATAAAACCTTGCTGGGTACTCTTTTAAAGTAATTAAAAACTGGATTTCTAACTGAACTTGAATTGACTTGTTTATTTCCATTAACGTTTTCTTCTTCTGATATTAATGGAGCTCCTTCAGAAAGTAATATTTTCTTAGATATAGGTTTATTGTTCTTAAGTTCTTTAGAAGTTTTCTTAATTTCTGATACTATTCGTTTATTTCGGTTATAAAAGTCGCTATGGAAATTCGTTCTGCAAGTTGATTTGAAAAGGAAAGAATTCGATGGTATGCTCAGGGTTTTCGTGGGTTTTATGGGATCCATTCTAACTGCAGCTTGTAAGAACATTTTCTCATCAATTGTGTGAAAAGTGCCAGTAAATGAAACATTGACGAGAGAATATCAAAGGGAAAGGGTTTTTCAATTTGAGAAATTTGGATGGATGGGATTTTGGATAAGGTAGTAATGGCAGGAAAACAGTAAGCAAAGAGTTCCCCTGACCAAAAGAAAAATAACAAACCTAAACAGTAAATCCTAGAGCTGCACAGACCCGCCCGTACCCTCAATTTCGACCTGTACACGCCAGTTTTCACCTGCACCTGCCCGCACCACCGATGCATGGGTAAGTTACGGTTAAGACTTTTTCACACCCGCCAATCGGCGGATAGAATACGAGAGAGCTTCTAACCATTTGATCCTACCCGTCCACCCGTCTAATTTAAGTCCCGGCCGTAGATTATTATCTAAGTCAAAAACCGTAATGATCTGTATTGATATTTCTAGAGTTCTCTTTTTATAGAACTAACAAAATGTATTAATAATATTAATTAACAGAGAACTAAAGATCAGAAGTAAACAAAAATCTAGAACACATGTAAGAAAGTTGAGTAGCAAAGTTTAATGAGAACTCGTATTAATTATTTTTTAAATGGATGGATCGGCACATGAAATTATCCAACTGATTATAAAATGTATTCTCTCGTCTATTTTATAAAGGTGTAAAATAAATTTTTTATAGATTAAAAAATTATATATGATTTATAAAAATTCATCTCATTTCTTATTTTATTTCTTGTTATATTTTCAATGCTAGAAATATCAAGTTAATTGTGGCGATATCTATACAATATTAATAGGGGCAAACTTATCAAAATTTTCTTTGATCACAACTCTGCCTATCTAGATGGACAACCAAAAATAAGAACTCCGCTTTTATAAAATGGACGGAGAGTAGTAGGAATTAACGTTTCATCCAATTTTCGCTGGGCTTTGGACGTTTTAGTTCAGTCCCCTCAAGTCTAGAACAATCTAGTCCAAATTTCACATTTATATAACGGGTTAATCCTTTCTTAAACAATTCAGCCCAAACCGACTTTTTATGATGATATAAATACCCATTAGCTAGGTGTGAATAGTGTGATATGATTTCTTCGTAGTCCAGTTTTATTTATCTATTTCTTATGTTTGAAAAGAATATCGTTGTAGAGAGAGAAAACAAATATTATTGTTGTAGAAACTAGATCTAGGAGTTTTCTTCTTCTTCTTCTTTTTCTTCTTTTTCTTCTTCTTCTCCTTCTTGTGGAGAGAAAAATGGATCCGAGATTTCTTCATCATCTTTTTCTTCTACGTTTTAATTTCATAGTTTTTTATCTTCATCTTTGATTTGAGAAGATAGATATGATGTTTGATTGTTGTTGTAGGCGTTTTTTTCATCTTCTTCTTTTGGAGAGAGAAAATAAATCAAAATTTTATTCTTTATCTTCAAGGTTAGTTAAATTATTGATTTATCGTTATTTGCATGGATTTCTTTTCTCTTTCTTTTCTTTTTTCATTATTGTAATTTTATTTGTTTAGATTTTATTTACTTTTTTGTATATGTTTATATACATGATTGAGAACAAATTTGTATCTTCATTTTTTGTGTGTTTTCAGGTGCACTTTATTGTACACTGTATTTTTGTTCATGGTGATGAATTGAGAGAGAAAATTATTATTTTAATTTGATATAGCATGTGTACTTTATTGTACATTGTAGGTGTGTACATAGTTGTATGCCTTTGTAATATCTCAAAGATATATGGACTTCTTTTGTGGGCATGAGTGTTCTTTTTGTTAGATTTTTTGTAGGTGTGGATATAGTTGTACACCAGTATGCTATCTCATTGATATATGGATTGTTTTGTGCATCTATGTTCGATTTGTTAAATTGTTGTAG
Source organism: Papaver californicum (assembly GCA_023531435.1). NCBI lineage: Eukaryota > Viridiplantae > Streptophyta > Magnoliopsida > Ranunculales > Papaveraceae > Papaver > Papaver californicum. The sequence goes on along the minus strand of JAJJMC010009994.1, from coordinate 859,029 downwards.
GTGTGTACATAGTTGTACACCTTAGTGATATCTCATAGATATATGGTCTATTTTGTATGGGCATGGATGTTTGATTGTTAGATTTTTGTAGGTGTGTATACAGTTGTACACCTTTGTGACATCTCAAGGATATATGGACTGCTTTGTTGGTATGAGTATGATTTAGATTGGATTATCCATCTAATCATTTCTAAAATGATTTAGATTGGATTTTTGACCTGATTTGAATCTCATATTTATTCTCCAATGGCAGCAATAGACTCGATCTTAAATTTATGACTCATAAGCTCAAAATGGTAGAACGCACAAGCCTATTACAAGGTTTACGGAGGTTGATGGTTCAAATACATCTGAGTTTCCATGTTATGTTTATACAATATGGGTAGGTGTGTACATACAGGTGCATCAGTGTAATTTTCATGAAAAAGATTTGTGTGTAGGTGAATATGGTTGATTTGCTTCATGTTTTTTTTGGGGTGTATATATTGGTGAGCCAGTGTATTTTTCATGAAAATTAGGATTGTATGTGGGTATGAGTGATCGATTTAATGTATGTTTTGTAGGTGTGTATATATTGGTGCACCAGTGTAATTCATATGAAAAAGTAGGTTTGTGTATGGTTATGAATGATCAGTTTTTATTTGCATGGGTGTACATATTAGTTCATCAGTGTAATTCCCATGAAAAGTAAGTCTGAGTGTGTGATGAATAATTGGTTTCATGCATGTTTTGTAGGGGTGTACATATTGGTGCACATGTGAAAAAATAATTGCACAAGCTTATGAAAAATTTGTGCATGTATACATTTTTGTACACATGAGATAACCATGAAAAGAAAATTCAAAATTTTAAAAAATAAAAATTATATAGTCGTATGGGTACTCTTTTTATAGATCTCAGAAAAAGCTTTCCGAATATATAAAGTTTGCAAATTTTGGATGAACGGTTTGAAAGATAAATTGTTTTTAATTATTTTTATATTATTTAAAATTTCTGACATCATCATGAGTCACTTTGGACTAAACGGTAAATATTTGGACTAGATTGTAAATCAAGGAGGTTATTTGTGTACTTTCCATATTTCAAATAAATAAAGGACTAAATTGTACCTAGTTGCATGGGTCAGGACTAAACTGTATATTTTAGGGTGTATTTGGACTAAACCATTATTTAACCTTATAAAATATACTATTTAGATTTTGGGTCATAACTTTGTGACCAAAGTTGAGTTTGGGTCACATAAAATTTGGAATTAGATTTTGGATCTCATGACTCTAGTTGACCATCTTGACACTTAGAAAAGCTGGTTAAATTAGGAAATGACTAATCAAAACTCAGTTTTAGATTTATATACTAATGTTGCCGTCTTTCTTTCTGTTAAACATGTGTGTGGATGAGAATCATAAATAAAGAGCGGCTTAGATTAAAAACATGTGAAAACAAAACCTATCACCACATAACAATCGGGTTTACTTTTTCTAGGGTTTCAGCTGCAAATGATATAGGGGATTTTGGACTGAAGAGGGCGATCTACAAAATTTAATCATGCAAATTAGTGGGAAGGTTTGTTTTTAGTTTGTTATGGTGTTATTATTGTTGATATATAAGATTTTGAAGCTAAAGTTGGTTGATGTTTTGTCGAATCTTGTGAGTAAGGTAAGTAACAAAATTGCCCTAAATTGTTTAGTTTATTTTGGGGGCTTTGATTGTTTTGTTGTTGTGGTTTGTTTTAGAGTAAAAACTGTAATTTAATTGGTTTATTTTGTTTTTTATTTTGTCATGTAGGGTTTTGTTTTGTTCCATAAATATTCCATGGTTGTTATTGTTTCTTTGTTGTTGATTTTAATGATTTATCCATACTTTAACTATAAAATATAGTATAGTTGATTGTGTTTATAGTTTTCATTAAAGAGTTAATGGTGTAACTTTATTGTGGTCGTGTTGATGGGTTTAATGTTATTTGCGTACTGTGTGAATTGTGAAGAATATGTGGTGTGTTGTTGTTGTTGTTGTATGAATGATTAGTGTTTGTTGTTGAGTAGTTTATTACAGTCGAGTGGTTGTTGAGTAGTTTATTAAAGTTTATAATTGTGTAATATATTGCAGGGTCTATGAGTGAGCTATTGAGATACTATCCCATTAAAGATGGATATGTTGTTGGCAAAAGCAGAAAAGCTGAGCATCTAAACATGAAGAAAATGCTTGATTATAGACATGAGGAAGACTTGAATTTTCCGCCTATCTTATACCCAAAAAAACTGCAACACAGGGCAGTCAATGTGAGTCAAGTACAATTGGAAGTCGGATTAAGTCAATCACTCAAGGAAGTCAATCATTTAATATTTTTGACCATTTGGGACGTATTGAAGATAGGCCACAACTGGATAACGAAGAGATATTTTCAATTATCTACAATACTGATAAGACCATAAATGAGGCAGATGTGGATGAGATTCCCGAGGAAGGCCAAGACATTGATGATAAAGTACTTGTACAATAACCAGAGATTACAAAGGATGAAGAGATCAATGTCACTGGTTAGATTCAATTAATAATGGCTTCAACTATTGAATTCAAAGAATTTGTTGAAGTTACACAGAACATTGATGGAGACCACAAGTTGTCTGAGAACCAAGAGTCTATTGAGAAGTTATTTGTTGGTCAACAAGCACATTGCAGATAGTATTTTAAGGATTTAGCACTTGACATGAATTATTGTATGGTTCAAGTAAAGAACAAGGAAAATAAGAAATCATACAAATGCAAGGATGAGACTTCTGAATGGAAGATATATTGCTTTGCACTCACTAATGTGAAAAATTTTGAATGCAAGTTTGGTTAGTATTTACTTATATATCTTTATGTGTTCTTTCCTTTGATGTTCAATTAGATTTTGCTGTTCAATTGTGTAGTAACTATTTTTTGTGTTTTTTTAATTTTTCAGGTCATTTTACTCATATTTGTGAGTCCCACCATGGTCTAAATCATCAATTGGCCAATGCAAGATGGTTTAGCAATGTGATGCTTGATTGCTTCAAAATTCATCCTAAAGGCATGCTTACCATTTGTGTAATGAAAATATTTTACGGAGTTATGAAGAAGAATACTCTTTACCGCTTGCATTATATGATCAGACCCTACAAATAACAAATTTATATCATAGTGTATTGCATATAGGGTGTAATTAGATAGTTTTGTGTTATCAAATAGACCTATTCTAGGACTAGATGGTTGTCACTTGATTGCTAAACATGGTGGTGTATTGTTAGCAATTATATCACGTAATGATGGTTTTCTTATAATTTTATAAACATATGTCAGTCAGAGTGTAAGGAATCATTGATAAATTTTCTAAGTATAGTGGCACCTAAGTTGAAGCAACATCCAAGGGCATTAACTTTCATTAGTGCATAAGGGTTTGATTGAAGGTGTTTATATAAATTTCAGTGATGTTAATCACTTTCATAGGTTTTTTTTAGACATCTTTACAAGAAATTCAAGAAGTCACATCCTGGTAAGAACCTTGAGTTTATTACATGGAGAGCAGCAAGATCATAAATTGAGGTTGGTCATAAGATTTGGATGAAGAGGTTGAAAGAGGCTAAGCCCTTTATACCAGAGTAGTTTGACATAGAACTAGTTGGTTTATAGCAAGAGCTTACTTTAATATGTCATCAAAGTGTGAGCACGTTATATCTAACTTCTCTGAAGCTTTCAATTCATGGATTCTGGACTTAAGGAAGTTGTATGTATTCCAGTTAGTACAAAAATTTCATCAGCTTATGATTGATGGTGTTGTTCCTAGTGTGACAGATATCATTAAGAAACACTTGTATTTTATCCATCAATTCACCAGACAACCTTCATTCTATCCTATTTGGTCAACGTTTGACGTAAAGAAAGACATATCATGACAGTGGACCTGGAGAAGCAAACTTGCACCTACAATGAATGGCAAGCATATAGAATACCATGTGTCCATGCTATCTGTGGAGTTTGTATTTCAAAACAAGGAACTATAATAAGTACTTGTCTTCTGACTTTGTTGTTATAATTGTATGCTCTTTCAATATATAAAATTATTTAGGTGTTAACTTCTTTGACTTCATTATGATTGGAGGTATGTGTATTCCTACATGTCTGTTGACACCTGCAGATAATTGTATGCTCCTTTAATTGGACCTTTGTATGCCAGAGCTTTATGGATTCAATGTCATTTAATTTGAAGTACGATCTTTTATTTTGTGGTACTAACCTAGTGTGTATGCAGCATGAAAGGAGGGTGATTCCTGCAAAATGCACTAGACCACCAGGTAAACGTAGAACTCAAATAAGAAGGGACAGGGATGAGGGTGGGAGTAATGGGAAATAAATGTGTGGGAAATGTTATGTATATGGTCATAATAAGACTACTTGTACAGGAGTTGCTGCTGAAGATCAACATCAAGGTAAAATGTTAAGACTAATTTTACGTGTTTGGCTTATTTTGTAAAAACTAATTATATGTGTTGGGCTAACCAGTTGAAGTGTTAGATTTGGATTCTTTTTTTGCAGCTCCAAATACCTTCACAGGGCCTCATGTGAGGCCAAACCCATCATTCAGAAAACCTCCACCTCCACCTGCTATGACTACTGATGATGCACCACCAACTAGGAATGGACCAAGGACTAGAGGTGGTACTAAAAGAAAGAGAGGTAGTACTTCTTCAACTACTGATAGACACATTTTTGTGTATGATTTGTCCTTAATTATCTATATTGTTAATGCTCATTTTGTACTTATTTTGGTATTTTTATGTGTTTGTAGGTGTTTTTGAGAAATAAACATTTGTGGAAAAATTGGCTCAAAAGTTGATAAAGGCACCCATCAAATTTATAAGGGCACCCCTCTCCATAGTTTAAAAAGTGAAAAAGGTGGGAAGATTTATTTTCAACAGCGTGATTTTGTAGAAGAGTTTTGGGCGAGATTTTCTCACGGATTAGGAGTGATATGGGCCTGTTACGATGAAACAAAGTTGGTAATGGGTTTGGAATGAAGAAAAAGAACACTTCCATTTATATTTGAGTAAACAGGGAAACGAGAATATCTCGAGAGTATTTCGGGATTTCTGTCGAATATTTGGAAGCTACGTGGGATTTGGAAAAGGATAAACTCTTATGAGATTTGATGCTATCAAGTCTTGAGAGTTTGGATTAACTCAAAGACGCGTGAAAGGAGAAAAAAGAGGATCATAATTCTCGTGACCTTCCAGGGAGGAAAGACAATATATTTTGAGAAGATTCACCCTAGATATGGGGTTGTTGGATATAAATAGGAGTGATTGGAGACTTGCGAGAGGATATTGAGAGTTGCGGGTGATTTAAAGGAGCTTAGAACGAGAAAAAAAACTGCAGATAAATTTTGCAGCAGCAGCTCGAGGAATAAGAAGAAGTTGCAACAGAAGTGAAGCGTTGCAGATAGAGTTTCATATCAAAACATTTAGCAACAAATGACTAATCCAGAACTGTAACAGCTTCTCTCTGCTACGCTTATATACGTTACAGTTTCGTTGTGCTACATTATTTTGTTGTTTTTCTTCTTTTCAAGCACTTTAAGCTATGTGTCAATATTTTAAGAGTGTTTTGAGCTTGATGAGCTAAACCCAATCACCGGAACAATGGAGGAAGCCATATTTCATGAATGAATGGTAACTATTTTTGATTATTTATGACTTTCTGCATTGATTCAATTGTTTAATGATTTTTATTAATTAGTTGTGATTTTATTTAATGGTGTGTGCTGGGACTTAAGAGATTTTGATGCGCCATGCTTACGATTTACAGTTAAATCTACTTTTGGCAAAAAAAAACAGAGTCAATAAAAGAGCTACAATTATTAAAGAATCATTGTAGAAATCACTCAAGTGATTTTGGTGGAATCTTGAGCCTCAGTTATTCCCAACATTGTTACAGTATTTTACAAATTTGCTAGTTTAAATCATAATTAGGTCTAAAACAAATCTTCACAAGTCTCGGCGAACGAACATATTTTTACCACTTTTCTAAAACGATTAACTACCCACCAAACTACATCTTCAACTGTTGATCCAGCAAAGATGGTAGAGGAAGAGAGAGAATAGGTGGAAGGGTACCATCAGTTGCACCAATGGCTCTAGATATCGCATCAACTGCTCCAAGAGATGTTGCATCAACAACTACACCAATACCTCCATCCTCTGCATCAACTATAACATCAACACCTCCACCAACAAGTAGTGGTAGAGGTGCATAATAAAACGGGGGAAATTATAGGTGTTGGAATCATACAAACCAGAACCAGTTCATGTGCCATCTCAGATAACTCTCTCTTGCTTGTCGAATTCTTGATGTCATTTACTTAGCTTACTTAGTCAAGTTATGTTAAATTAACCCAATCTAATGTTCAATGTAGGCAGTGAATCCTATACTACCTACTGGGATAGGGAGTGGAGTTGTGATGAGAGGAAGGGCAATATTTTCTTCAACATCTGGAAGAGGAAACAACCTAAGATTCATGGACTGGTTTGGCACATCAGAGCAGTGGGCCAATGATGAAAACTAAATACATCACTGCATGGTTTATTCTCTTCTTGACTTTCTTTATCTTTTTCAAAATACTTTTTAATGAATCTTATTATATTAAGGCTATAGCCTCAAACATGAACATCTTAGCTTTCTATTGATGAATCAGGATTAATTGAATCTTAGTTTAATGATAGAATATTATGGATTTGATTAACTCTTTCTTTTGATGAATCAGAAACATAAACATCATATCTTTATTAAATATGGTTACACTACATAGCTTGTTCAATCTGATTGATGTTGATTACATTACATAACTTCTGGAATTTGATTTCATTATATTGTATTTAGCCTTACGTGTTGTCTTAGCTACTGCTAGTGCACACAAACTTCTGATACACCCATTTGAAAGCACTACAAACATGACACTTTAGGAATTTATCACCTAAACTTCATGTTTCTTTATATGTATATAAAGCCATAATGTTGTTGCATCATGGAGTAAAGTATTTGGTTGAATTCCATGCGTATTCATAAGCCAAGTGACTGTTTTTTAAACAATGGAAGCAACTCGATAGACCTAGTTTATGGTCTAACTCAGTACAGAGTAGCTCTTCTTGCTTAATGGTTATTTTGAATTCTCGTTTTTGAGTTATCTTCTTTGTACAGTCTCTAGCATACTTTGTAATGGCATCAACAAGCCATTTATAACAGTCATGTTATGCACAAGATAATACATTTTTTACGTATTCTTTGTATAATAGCTTCTGAGTTTTTGAGTTTCTCTCTGGGCATACCAAGGTTGTATGACCCTTTTCACCACATATTTGGATAATTTACCATTAGTTATGAATATAAGTTGCATGTACCATATAAATGGAATTTGTTACCTCTTCTTTATGTATGGCTTTATTCTTCAGTTTATCCATGTATAGATCTCTTGATATTGCCAATTTGTGCTTTGTATAACGTCTGCAGATGGGTGAAAAAGTTATCTGAAAATGGGTAGTTGTCTGAAAATGGGGCTTAACATGTCTGAAAATTGGTTTTTTATAGAGGTTTGGCGATGGGTTCAATGGTCTTCTAACAGACAATAGTCACACACAAGTAATATTTGTGTATGACATTCATATAAGAATATAAAACTCTACTCAAATAATCATTGAATATTTCAACACTTGATGAAAATTTTCAACGTTCACATTGCTCGAAATCAATCAAATTCAAACACATGGAAAGATTAGAAGATGGATATGGAAGTAATGAAAGATGCATATGTTGACCAAGTTGAATAATATTTCCCATATATTTGTATAAAAGTCTGGCTAGGATGCTCCTATTTTAATTGTTTTTAAATATATATATATATATATATATATATATATATTTGTACTTTTATATTTTATTTTATTTTTGACTACATGATTAGATCTTTTGAATCTAAGTGCGTGTTCCTTTTCAGCTTGCTATGTGATCGTTCCCATGGATCATGTTATCAACTATTGTCTTAGGAGCCAGAGGCAGGGAAAACAAACACATGTTGCATTCCAAGTGTCGTTATTTTTTTTTTTAAATAAAAATTCTAATGCATTCGAGCTACGACCTTATGACAATATCAGGGCCCCACCAAATCACTTAGAGAAACACACAGGTTCAAGAGAAAGAAAAAAAACTGAATGTGATATGGTTATGATGATTCCAAGATATGCTTGTTAAATGATTATCATGTTATTTCTAACACCTGAATTATGCATTCAAATATGAATAGACATTTTTCGTGCACGCCAATTCCTGTAGATAAGAATTTTGTTTATATTTACCTAGAATGGTTAGTTTAATCCTTAATTGTTCCAAGTTTCTAAATTTTGGAGTATCTAATTGGCACCAATTTTTGGAAACTCTACCCATAAACCTAAATCTAACGCTGTCCTCAACGTTTCAAACCGTACAACTTAGAATGGCATGCAGTATATAAAAATATGAGAAACAAATATAAATCAAAGAAAAGGGATTGAGAAATTTCACCTGATTGACGTAAGAAAAGCAATATTCCGTGTAACAAACATCAAACGATAATAACGAAGAACACCGAAGAAAAAGAAAAATCTATATTTATTTTGTTTTATCCCCGATTTGAACGTCCTATTACCAAAAGGTACTCAAATACAAACTAATTGTTGGATTCACCCTGTTCTGTCAAGTTAACAGTTAATTCACTATGTGGGCCATTCAGGCTACCTAAAAATATAAATATTCCCTTCTTATTCCTAAGTTAAGCTCTTCTAAGAGCGTCCACAGTCACGGGAGTATAACCTGGACCAAACCTATATTTACTCTTTGATCAGCCTAAAATCAATCATAGTGGGACGACTATATTTGGTTATAGTCGAGTTTTTCTAGAGTTTGTGACCAAATTTGTTTTGAAATCCGGACCAAACCCAAATTTGGTGAGCGTATGAATAAATCAACGTTTAATAGTACGTGTAATAATAAGTCGACATGCCGTGGCAGACGTACAAATAAGTTGACGTTTTATTACCTGGCGCACGCAAAAGATAACGTATATAGTGTACGTTCATGTAATGGTCTACCCCACTTTACAAACAATTTATGAGACGTTTATCTACATAACCGCCCCACGTCCAAACAATAAACATCTTTACGTTTGACCATATTTTACTCTTTTACTCGTTGCATTTCACATTGACTAAGACCATATTTACTGTGATGCTCTAAGACCATATCAATTTGTCTAGCCACGAAAGTCAAGGCAATTCCCACGTTCTTATTATTCAAACATTATAATTCAAATGAACTATAACAGTAAACCTCCTTGAATCGCAAACCCCGACCATCACTGTCATCATCATTAGTATATAAATATCCCAATAAATTGCACCCTAGATTTGCCCCGAAGAAGAACAACGGAAGGCTTCCGTTTCTCATCTCATCTTCATCCCCATTAGTTGTTATACATTACTATTTCAATTGCTTAACCAAGCTTCATTGAGGATGTTTGGTAAAAATTATCATTATCATTTATGATTATAGATAATCATAAATTAAAAAATAATTATGATATTAATCATTATTATAATAAATTTTAACAAATAATTTTTGGGATAATTGATTATTTTAAAAAAATGCTCTTGAAGAGGAGAGAAAAGAATGATGATCTAAAAAAAAAATTAGTCCACTATTGTTTTTTTATCTCTCTCTTGATAGTTTAGAGAAAATAAGGAAAAAATCTAATTCATTTTTGTTAAAAAAAATAATTGATTATGATAATTTTTATAAATGACTTTTTTCTATTTATGAAAATAATGAGTTTTTTCAATTATGATTAAAATAATCAGTTATTATAAATTTTAAATATAATAAATTATGGGCTGGATAATTAATTATTGGCTCATAATCCATTATAGTAATGGTTACCAAACAGCCCATTAAGTTGGGACATGTAATCCGACTTTAACTATTTTTATGTTTATAAACCAGCAGTGTTTTCTATTAGATCCAATGGTTGAAATACACTTCAGTCTTTATAATTGGCGGTTATGATTTTCACATCCTCCCAGATTAAAACATTCCTACGGTTGTGCACATTCCATTAAAGGCCCCACCTAAATGCATTTTCCCTTATTAAATGTATTCCATTAATCCTCATTAATCTCTGAAGAAGAAAACCCTCTATTGCGTTCCCTTTTTCCTTCTCTTCCGTAACTCTACGATATTCTCTGATTCAAACTGTTTCACTTCCCCTTAATCCTTACTTATTTCCTGTTCATGGAAACCAATTACCAAAAGTTCCAAAACTTAATTAGGCTACCATTTGAATCAGGTAGAACCAAGACAAATGGTTATCATCAAATTCATGCTAATGGTGGGTTGAATCAGATGAGAACTGGAGTAAGCACTAGCACTTCTCACCAATCCATCAAAGTGTGTGATTAATAAGCTCAGACTTGATAAGGATAGGAAATGGATAGTAAAGCTAAGGGAAGAGCTGCTGCTGATAAGGATAAGGGTACTAAGTTCACCACTGATGATATCATGCAGAATTGGGTTTTTTTTCTCAATCTTTCTCAGGTTATTATTACTATTATCTTTGTTTTAGGGTTTCGAACTTTCCCTTTTGTTTTTAAAAGACAGATAGTGGGTATGTTAGGGTACCAACCCGGACTAAGATCCCAACAGGGTACAATTTTGTTTTTGGTATAATGAATTGAGATACCCTAAATCTGTCTTGATATCTGGAATTTTATCCGTCTTATTAGTAAAACCCCTATTTTTACTATCAATTTTATGTTGTTGGTTATTTAAATTGAAATTAGTGATCTAGATGATTTAGGCGTTTTTCGTATGATGTTGATTTTGATTTTAAATCTTCCTAGGTCATCTGATTCATCATGTTTTGATTTTCAAACTCTTTCTACATAATGCATCTATATACGACTAGGGTAATTGGTCATACTGTATGTAAACTAATTCATTAATACCCTTTTGAATCTGAATCTTATTTTTTTGTATGATTTTTTGTTAAGATGATTTAAGTATTTGTTCTATGAATTTGCAGGTATATAATGACCCTGTAGTTGAGGACAATGTACTAAAGGCATCAGGTAATATTTGACCTTTCTGCAATGGCATCAGTGATCTATTATTCTTAGTCATGGAATTTGAACAAACAAATTTTTTTTTTGATGACTAACGAAAATTTTTCAGGATGAAAGTATGGACAGAACTTTCAGGAAACTCTTGGTTTCTGCTGGATAATGTGGTCTTCTTCTCATGATGAGCTTTCCACTGTCAGATTCTGTTAGCGGATTGTTGAGTGGTAAGAGTAATTTGAGAATATGTTCTGTAGGTTGTATCTGTTTTCTTCTTTGATTGCTCATGTTATTAGGAATAATAACTCAATGTATAATATGGTTTAGGACATGGTCTTTTATGTTGAATCTTTTATTTGGGGGTTGAGGCTTTGTAGTAGGATACATGGATTTTTGTGTGTACTGTCGTTTTCGAGTGATGATTTAGAATTAATAGACAGGGGCTGAGAATAATCACTCTTTTAAAGGCATTTAGACTGTTTGGTAGGTGATATGCTTTTTATATTGTACTTCCCGTTAACTCTTATCTCCTTAGATTTGATAGTGTACTGCTGATAGAAGTAAAGTTTTAAATTTTATTTGTATACCTTTCAATCGGAAAAAGCACGATATGTCGATACCTTTAGAACTTGTGTTTTCTCATTACAGTATTTATCACACAAACACTCAGCAAGTGATGGTCAGACCGTGGTTATTGCCTTCACTAACCATTTCACGGATTATACCACGTTTTTAACAAGGTAGTGCCGTTATCAGGGTGTATGCTCTATCTACCATGGACTTGCAATGGATGCCCTGGATTGTTTCTTTTCAGTTTGGATTTTTTTCGCTTCTGTCATTGTCAACCCAGCTGACCTCTTAGTCGATCTTGCAAGTGGGACAAAATCTTATCTTACCTTTGCAGTTGAGTTGTTAGTTTGTTCTTCGGAGGAATTTCTAAGAATAGGTGGTGCAAGTACAAAAAATGAGTTGAACTTGATTGGAATTGACTTTGAATTCGATATTTCACATTTGGGTCTGTGTGGGTTTTGCTTAATTTGGATCTGTTTTTTTTTTTTTTTTTTTTTTTTGTTGCTTTGATGCATCTAGGGGGATGAAAGTGAGACATGTGGATCATGTTTATCTCCATGTTCAGGTGAAGTGTCATTTATATCGAACCTTATACCGAGATGGATAGTGTTTGTTTTTCTTTTGTTTGAAGTTAAATAAAAATCCATTTTTAGTCAATCTACATTTGATTTATTCAGTAGAATTCTTTGTCAATTTTTTTTAATATAAAGATGGTTGTTTGATAAATTTCGTGGATCAGTCACATGGATGTATTAGTTTTGTTAAACAACAACAACAGGATAAATTTGATGAGAAATAACGATTATGAAACTAAAGTGATAAGTTAGGTTAGTTGCTCATTTACTTCAATTTGTGATCCCTATTTCTGATTTTTGATTTATTATTAGGTTTATCTGAAATAGAATGTAATTTTTTTGTTCTCTATTTCACATTTTAGAACTGTATCCCTTATTGTTGCTTTAGTTTCGTTTTTTTAGTGGGAAATTGGTTATTCTAGACTGTTGACATTTTCCTTTGTGGTTCAATTTTAGTGTTAATAAGAGATTTTATGACGACAATAGCGAGGCAAGTCTGTAAGTTCATATGAAATCAACCAATATGGGAGACAACCCTCCTATCTGAGTTCCCCGCCACTGTTCTTTTTGACCAGAGTTGCGTTCAAGAGATTATTAAGTGTCAAGATAATGTATTTCTCTCATTGCATTTCTTCAATTGGATTTTTTCGCAAGATGGGTTCACTCCTGATGTCAGTTCGTACAATACCATCTTCAGAATTCTTCTGCAGGTCAAGGCTTCAAAAGCTGTGACATCTCTTCTCAGTTCTGCCAAATTTATTCCTGAACCAGCTTTTTGGGAGTTTTTCAATCAATGTCTACGCGAAGATGGATCTGTCGAAGAAGCTGTTGAGATTTTTTCGAGGCTAAGAAAACTTGGCGGTATGTCTCCTTCAATTGAAGTTTGGAATACTGTGTTATCGGGTTGTCTTGAGGTCGGGAGGACTGATCTTGTTTCAAAATTGTACAATGAGAAGAAAATAATGACCTTTTTTATTTCAAAATGTGGGAATTTGGGTTTAGCTAAGAATTTGTTTGATGGGATGCAGGAAAGAGATGTGATCTGTTGGAATGTGATGATTTCTGGATTGACAATAAATGGGGATGTGGAGAATGCACTTGCACTATTTGAAAAAATGGAGAGAGATGGTTTCAGACCTAACGACATAACCTTGATTAGCGTATTAACTGCATGTAGCTATTCCAGGTATGGCTTATGAAGTACTGCAGATTTTTGGTAGCATGAAGTTGGTTTACGGAATCGAACCTAAAAGTGAGCATTATGTATGTATGATCAATTTGCTTGGCCTAGCTGGGCTTTTTGAAGAGGCAAAATAAATTATCATGAGAATGCTAACTTCATGTTGCCCTTTAGATGAAGCAATAACTTGGAGAGCATTACCAAGTTCTAGATTTAGACAATATATGCATACTTATTAAACACCCTTCAATTCTATCTACTTTTTAGGGATCATGAATTAGGTTGAGGAGTATTTGAAAGCGTTTAATGGGTTTATCTTTCAATTGGTGAAACGAATCCCAATTAGAGGGAGTAATACAACCTAAAAATGCATCAAGATGAGCTCTTTCGGGGGGACATTAGACAGAACCATTGTGGTTTCATGGCCAAGTAAGCCTCCTTTCAAGATGTATTTTATTTTATTTTATTTTATCTTATCTCTTCACATCTGAAATGCTTTTTGGAGTTCTTTGATTTTGCAGAATCAAAACTGGGATTTTTTGGGTAAAAAACTCAACTGGGATTTGCATTAGAAGTTCTAGACCTTTTGTTAATAGCCATTATGCTACCATTAGAGAGGATAAAGGTGACTTTTATTTCTGTCTGAGACCTGTGGGTTTTGTGTTGTTAAGTAAAGTAC
>JAJJMC010009994.1:801483-844862 GCA_023531435.1 Papaver californicum | reverse complement strand
GTACTTTACTGATTTCAACACGAGCTCAGGCAGGTGATGCCCTTTTTCATCAATGAAATAGGGATCAACCTATTAGGGGTTTTACAAAAACTGGCAAAGAGAATGCTACTATCTTCGACACAGTTAAGTGACTACAACTTGCATCCTGAACCTGAATTGCAAACAATGCATCCCTTATTTTTAAGTTAAATTTATTAGATATTATCATAACAGCTCAGGACACAAATATCCCTTCTGAGTTCAATTTTTGTTTTCAAAGCCTACCTCCTGCTATTGTTCCGTGTTCGAAGAAAAACCAATTGTTGAACACCATTTGTGAAATCTCTATGCGGCACTTCAATTGAAATTCTTCATCACAAGTTCAATTTTACAAAATTTGAAGATCTGGAATCGCGTTAAGCAGAAACTTATCTTACAGGGTAATCTTTATGTATAGCCATTCAATCAACAGGTTATGCATCTTCTGAATTTGAAGGTACGATGCATTAATAAATTTACTGCATTCTCATTTTTCTGTTAAGAAATGCTTTTAAAAACCCAAGTGGCCATGTGCTCATCACATCATGTTGATTGTTGGATAGGATGTCTTTCATCTGAAAATCAAATAATTGGTATCTGTGAGATGAACTAACAACGGGTAGGATAAGTTCATTTTCTGTTTTATTAATGAATATTTATCAATAACACTGTACTCATATCATGCAGATACTTCGGCTTAGTGAAATGATCGAGAATATTAATGATCAGTATGGGACCCTACGAGCAGAGGAGGTAAGGTAATTAGTTTGCTGAGTTTTCCGTTTCATAGTTTGATTATAGGATGACAACTTTATAGTGGAGTTTAACATTGTATTTTGTATCTATATAATGGTTTGTTTCATTTTCATCATTCAGATTCCAGAGGAGGAGGAGAACTTGGGTCCTCGGGATCGCTTAATTCATGTATATCACTTCACAATAGATGCATCTCGCCAAATGGTACATTGTAAAGTTAATTACTGTGTGTGTAAATTGCAAAGCATACACAAGCGTTTGAATGCCGTTCACATTTGGTTCTTCCGCAGGTAAAGAATTTTGGGGAACCATTTTTCTTCATCATCTATGACAAAGAGACATTAGGTAAAGTCAAATTGCTCATACAGAAGAAATTGCAGGTTTCTGGCGAGGAATTCGCTTAGGTATGCTCTTAAAGTTGGTTCTTTTGTTGTTTAGAAACCATTTTATTACTAAGTAGTAATGGCTTTGCACACTAATTTGCGATATGAAGTTATATCGGGTATCAACTGATTCTTTCATGTATTGAAATCTGCTTCAATTTTCTCCAGTGGAAGTTTGCATTTTTGTCATTGGGTCGACTTAAATACCTTCGGGACTCAGACGTGGTATCCAATCGTTTTCAGGTGTGTCTGGATTTTTTTTCCTTCATTTTACCAGTTAGTTACTGGTTGTGTTGGCCTAAGTTGCTAACCTATCTTTTTCCTGCTGAGAGTAGATATATATGGAGCTTGGGGGGTAAATATATATGGAGCTTGGGGGCAGTACCTTGGCGTAGAGCATCATAACGCTAGAAAAATATACGGCATTTAGGGCCTACTATTTTTTATGAGAAAATAAGTTTGTCGCATGACCATTTTGTGAATAATTTTTAACAAATGTCAGACAGTGATTTGCTTGGTAGACGGAAATGTATGCCTAGAAAGAAGTACGGTGTTTTGTCTTCTTGAGTGGTTTGTATGCTGTTGGTCTCAAGGTCTGGGAGGGATAAGTGCGCTATGAGTTTTTTCAGGCTTAGCTTAAAGCCTTTCTTCTCTTTTGTGCTGCACTTGCTAAGTGCTTTTCCTTTTGGCAAAAACTCCCAATGATGCAATTAAAATTGTCATTTGTTAAAGTTTTATCCTATTTGGGTTATAACATTTCATGATATATAAATCTTTTGTTTTATTTTCTCATTAAACAGAAATTTGAAATTCGGTTGGAGCAATATGTTATACCAAAGCACGGTTAACAAAATGTTGGGAGAAAGTTGTAGTTCCGAACTTTATCTAGAAATTGACAATTAGAAACCTATATTTTGCAATGTTAAAACATGAAGGCTTATACAGGGGCTGCATTAGGATTCAGGGTGACCAATGAATTCGTTAAGGGCTATCCTAGGGGTTATGTTAAATGTCCATATTACCCTTCAATCTATTAAAACCTAAACAAAATAAAACCTTACAAAATTTTCATTTCAATTCAAAACCTTTCCCTTTTCCAATGATGCAATTAAAATTTTCATTTGGTTCTCCATTTGAATCGAATTTCTCCATCGAATCAATTAATTGGCGATTCGAAAATTTCGTCGTTGATTAAACTCTAAAGTTCGTGTTGAAGAATCCTACTAAAAGTGTAGAAGGTAGTAGTGATGACAATCAAAAACAAACTAAACAACCTAATGAAGAAATTGAAGAACAAATCGGTGGTGAAGGAAATCAAACTCCCCAACCACAAAAAATGGTGTATACAAGCTATCCAATCGAACCCATGTTGTTTTTAGAACCCATGTTATCCAATCGAATGTGGTTGAGACGACCAGAGCACCACCAAAAGTACTTGAAATAAAATTCTATGACACAAAACTAGTCAAAAAGAACCAAAAATAATTAAAAAATAATTAAAAATAGTACATAACATAAAGTAAAATAAAAACCTAAACTACGATTATAAATCAAAAATACTAATTACAATATTCCACAACTGCTGCTGAAGCGGTACAATAACCGCAAACGCACGGCATGTACAATGCAGAAGTTTCAAATACGGATCGTACCCATAAGGAGCGGGGGAAATATTATAATTAATATCTCTAATAAACTAATCAAGGATCATATTTTTGGATTTTTCAGAATGAAATAAATAAATTAAACTAAACGTATAAAGTAAATACAATAAAAGAGTCGGTAACCAGAGTTTATAGTATCTACCACTATTTCTATTTAATTACGTAAAAGAAATATTATTCATAAGTATTTATTTATTCTCCGATCTATCGACATCCCATATTATATGTATAAAGTCGTAAATATCACTAGTATACTATAAGCATTGCACATCAAAAGACAAAATACAAACATGCACCATCAAATTGCATTAGTGAAAAAATTATACGAAACTAAATATGAATTCACAAATATTACTTAGCTTTTCAAAGCATACCAGATTAAAGAAATTAACCCAATTATAGAATATAAAACAATGAGACAAATATATTTGTGATCCTATTATTTACGTACATAAATTATTGTATCGTACAAATCCGTTGAAGCAACAACTTATTTTTTGATTAATCAATAAATAATAATCAATAATTAATCTATAGTTATATAATTTATAATTTAATTTAAATAGTTAAATATCCCATGTGGTTTTAACCATAAAACCCTAACTACAAAATTAGTGAGACATGACTATAGATTTCTCTTAACCAATAAAAATAAATTAAAAGAGAGAAAGTTAAACCAATGATATTGTGGCAAAAACGACGGGTTACAGAGATAGTACGACACGATCTCTCGCTGACTCACTCCACCGTTTTCTTCTTCCTCCTTTTCTATCTTTTTCTTTTGTCTTTTTCTTCGCCTCCGTCTGTTTTTTACTTCCCTTCTTTCTGTATCCAACAACCAACTCCAAAAAAAATCCTCCTCTCCGTGTTCATCCAGAAAAGATAATCCACCCAATCCCTCATCTTTATTACTTCCTCTCTCCGTATTCACTGTCTCCCACTTTCTTCTCGGTCTTTTCTCTTTCTTCCCTTTTCTTTTTTCAGTTTTCTTTTTATGTCCGAACAGCCAACCAAAAACTAAAAGTTATCCCCACCAAGCCCAAAAGTCAACAGCCAATAAAACCTAACTTTCCAAATAAATTAGCCCGTAACTTGGTCCCGTTCATAGGTGATTCATATTGATTTGCCACTGGCTGCCGCTAATTTAGTCCAAGCTGCCACTAATTTAGTCCAATTAACCACTTTTGTTTGTAACTCGGGTTTTCGGTTATGACCTAGTAATAAAATTAGTATAAATAAAAATAATAGTAAATATCGATATAATGGTAAAAATGTATAATTAAATGTATTCATCAATAACTGTGAGCAAGCAAACAACCGATGAACAGGAATTAAAGACTACACGGTGAAGGATCACGGATGTAGTTTTGGTGCATCGAATGGAGTTCACGCAACCAGTCTAAACATTCAAAAGCCTGAAAAAACTTTGCGTAATGTTTCTCAAAGATAACTTTTACAACATCCAATTTCAAGCGGAAAGTTATGATCCCAATACAACTGAAACGATTGAGAAAATTCTCTTTTGTTGGCCCACCAACTATCATGCGTACGATCTTGGTGAACAAAGATAAATTTAAGCACAAGTTCTAATATTTTCATTTTTTCATCAACAACGGTAAGCATCTCGAAAAGACCACACAAATAGTCTCAGCGAAACCAAGCCTAAAAAAAAGCAAAAACGGAAAGAATTAGCAGAGACAACTACAAAAAATAATGGAAAACATACGGAAAAACTTCAACGAAATAGCAAGGAAAGATAAAACAATTCGTTAGAGTATAAAGACTCGTCAAATTCAGTTAATCCGCCACTTGAAAGATTCAGTCGTGAAACACCATCAGTAACACGATCCTCTACTTCTACAAAAAGAGAGAGATAAGGAATTCTAATCAATTACATTTAAAACCATGACATTCAAAATTAAATACCGAAGAACAGTGAATAAGCATTAACGAACCATACCCCACGTAAAGACAACATTATGGCAGCAAAACCTAAAGACCAAAGAAAATTTATAGGGAGAAACAACTCAAACGAGATAAGTCATAATAGAGAGACGAAAATACTACAACAGACATATGAGAAGCAGGAGCAGAAGAAAAGAAATGGTTCATATTTATAAACAAAACAACAACCAAAAATACTAGTTCATCCTTTCGTATAAAACCTAACAAACACGGAAGGAAATAACAGACACACATGATATGAACAAACACAGGAATTAAAAGACAAACATTAACCAATATTTAATCGATTTCATATCTTGTTGTTGGCGGGTAAAAATGGATTCTGGGGTAAAAAAGTAAAAATGGGGTAAGATGATGAGAAATATGTTTAAGCCCTAAAACATTTCTACTGTGGAAGTACTTTTAGATTCGATAAATTAAAATCACACAAGATTGGAAATGGTCGTTTCGATCTTGCTTCGGTCACATGGAAGGAGAAGGGTTGGTCTTATGGAGGGAAGCATGGGAACTGTTGAGGTCAGAGTTCCGGACTCCGTTAGGTGGGATATGTGTTTTTTTTCTATGAAGGATTCTATGTATATGACTAAGAGAAGTCTTCGATGAAAATCAGATGGTAGACTTGCTTTATTTCATATGTTTTGTCTGTCACGATTTCAATAAATTGAAAAATCTATTTGTAATAGCAGTAACCGTTCATCCTGACCTCGTAAGAAGTGGTAGTTGTGAAGTAGGGGGTGAAGTGGAGGTGATAGAAAGTGTATTGAAAATCGTGTCCCACTTGTTAGGGAGACTGGATGGTTACATACCATCACTCCTCCACTTAACTAACCGTTATACATTCCAGATACCTCCCCATCATGGGTGTATTGCTACACCACATATCATAGACTTCCAAACCAATACCCTAGTAAATATTCTCCCATTTGTGATGTCTTCGATGTCTCGTATTATTTTTAGTAAAAAATACTACTTAGTATGAAGTCAAGTTGTGATTTGCTTAATCAAGTTGACTTATGACTTGTCATGCCTGGCTAGACATGAATAATGAGTATTGATGAATCTGAGAAGACTAGTGAGGCTCGTAAGGAGCATAGATACTGAAAATAAATATATATATTTATTTAGGCCTCATGTCAAGACTCTGAGATGCTCAAGTGAGCAGTGAGATTTCAAATGTGTCAATCAGAACTGACATGTTTTGATAGATATGTAATGCATGATAAATGCTTAATTTACAGGTTTCTAGTGTCAAATCCATACTTGTTTTATCTATAATTTTTGCATATTACTTGTTATTACTCTTTTTGTCTATCTTATTTGTCATATTAGGTGAATCATCCAAGAAGAAGTTATAAAGTGCTAAAATAAGCAAGGAATTAAAGTCTACCAATGAAGAAGGGCCATGACCAAATTCAACTCATTCAAATCAAGGAGTTCTTAATACCATCTTGAAGATAACAATAAGACGAAGCCAACATAAAAAGAATGAGGTCATTCTGAGTTCGGAAGAAGAAGTTATAGACAAAACAACCGAAGCAGGAAAAAGTCATCTACAACATAACAATCGGCAAGGTTCCCAACTATGCCGACTGGAACGCTTTTTCGGAAAGAAAACTTGGGTTTTTAAGCCCTAAAGTCGGCATGGTTCATTGAGAATCGACCATGATGACTGTAGCAAGTTTTAGGACAGAGAATTGGAGTTATTTTGGTTCTCAAGTCGTCACGATTCATATGAATCGACCATGCCGACTGTGGCTAACCCAAGAGGTCCGTTTTGACGTGTTTTTAACTTCCAAATCAAGGAAACTTAGTTCCAATGGGATTCTAAACCCTAGAAGAAGAAGAGAAAACTTGAGGACCAAACATTGAAGACTATAAAAGAAGACATCTAAGGCTCAAACAAGAGATATCAAAAACCTTTGGAAGGGGATCTCAAATATGCTCTACCTCTCATATCACACCTTATACATCTTAAACCTAGGGTTTACCTTTAGGGGAAAACCATTATTATTTGTAGCATGAGTAGCTAAACCTATTGGATTCTCTAGATTGTTTATTTGGAGTTTTAATCATCTTATCGTTTGTTTTCACTATATATAGGTTTTATGATTGATTCTCTAGATTGTTCAAGCGTACAATTGGATTAATATATTGATCGTTCTAATGCTAGTAGAGAGTTAGGATATCCGTGTAATTGTTGAATAACCCGATGCACAAGTAGAGAACGTGAGACCTTGCTGAGGGATTTTGTGGATCAATCGTGTGTGAATACAACACTACTAAGTGGACCTTGCGCTAAGAGTCTAACTGCTGGGATTAACCTAAGCTCATAAACCTTAAAGATTCAATTGGGTTACATCTTGAGTGCGCTACTTCTTGGAGGTTCGGTTGGATAAAATATGACATTCGAGCACTTCGGTATCCGGTTATGATGAACTTTGGGAATAGCACTGCGCTAGATGCTATTCTACGGTTGGTGATGAATGTTTCCAACGAAAGATAGATAAGTATACTAATTCAGTCAACGTTTGGTAACGGCGAATGACTCCCTAATCATCTCTTCCTTTTCATTATTTTTTTATTATATCTTTAGTAATTAAACAACCAATCCCCCTTTATTATTATTTTTATTTTAGTTTTGTTAATCTAAATAACATTTCAATTACACAACTCATTGTGGAAACGATCCTTACTACCTCTATATTACTAGTTAATTAGTGTGAACTATCTTAATTAATTTTTTGCACTTATGACATGCATCAATGCCGGATATAGGCATTGAGTGAGTCAAGCACCGCTTTTCATACCATCAACGAGAGGTTATGGGTGGTCATGAAAGAGTGAGAAAGAAAATTATTTAAGTATTGAAGTGTCAATCATATGTAGTAAGACATATGTATGAAGCCACATGAAATAATATATTTCTGACCAGGCGCTATAGTAAGCCATCCATGGTCAGCTGTATATTAATTGCATATATGGTACATCATATATATCAAGTTAAATTTTATAGAAATATAACCTACTTTGTCAGTACATGTTGTAATTCATATGTAGTCAGTCTAAATTAGCGTATGACACACTTGGTAAGTCAAATTTGGAAGGCTATATAGGTTAGAACATACGAAGTGTGTCATATGTGTCATTACCATATTTAAAAGGAGTCATATATGCTTTATAAATAAATTGCAACATATATTGTAACATTAAAAGTGTTGTTCGCTCTAAGCTCCCACATTGCTACAGCTTTGCAATGTTTATATATGTGGCAGTCACTATAGGCATATCTGCAACAGATATGGCAACGCTTACGGTATTGTCGGCTCCAGCCTCCCTCGATATGACGGTGCTGCAACGGTCAGAAATCGTTGCAATTTTTTGGTACGAAAAGTCCATTGTTTATATATTACGGTCCACATGTGTCCTTCACATATTTAAAGAGATTTGGGCCAGCCAACTTTGGTCGACCATTAGTTAGCTTACGGAACAACTTGGTTGGCCGAAGTTGGTCGGCCAAAAAAATGGGAGGCCAAGTTGGTTGGCGTAAATTTGATTTTTGTCCGGCCAAGTTATAGATGATCAAAACCCCTTTTATAGCTTTCAAGTGTGTCGTATATGACTAAAATTAAGGTTTCGTTATTTTTAATCCATTGTTGGGATGGTGGTCCGACCAACTATTAAAGAAAATTAACCAAAGCTTGGCCAAGGTAATGTTTAGCAAATTAAAGCCTTGATTTTGTGTCCAGCACAAAATTGTGGTTAGCATGAAATTTTGGTTGCCTTAAAAATTGAATAGATTTTTTGATTGACATAAAATTGATTTGAAATGCAAACATAGTCGTGACATCCAATCAAGTATGCTCGTGTGCAGCTTGTTATGTGCTTTCATACAGGCTTGTATCGACACTTTGATAAATCAACATCATTTAACTAGGGTTTGAATATTGATATAAAACAATTCTAGGAATTTAGTCGGAGAATATAACGCTAGTGAGACTCACATTGTTCTATACTAGTGGGCAATCCATCTAAGAGTTTGAGATTTATTTTGTAAAAATTATAAAATATCTGGGAGTATTGCAACAAACACCAGCGTTATTCTGAGAATTTTATACATAGATGGATACTGAGTTATACAATAAATATTATTGTGCGTATATATATATTCAACTGATTGAAGCATTCATACAATTATGTATATAGAGAGAGATAGGCATGGACGCCTATCACGAGTTAGTATATTCATAAGATCCTTTACAGAGTGAAAATATACTAAAAATTTGATATTTCTAATATCCCCGATCAAAAATATTTTTTATACGATTTTCGTCTTGATAAAAATCCACCATCCGACGCTTAAGTTCCGCCAAATTCCAATAGATGTGATTTAGATATATTTTACTATTCTCTCTCTTTTTCGAGCGAAGTAAAATAGCACTGAACGTAGATACCATTACCTACGTAAGGCATCTATGGGCCCCAAAAGGAAAATTTAGAGGCAGCAAATCCAAGACCCTATAACTTAACTATGATAATCCTAAAAATTTACCTGATGATAAAGGGTTTATCTCCATGAATCCTATAAAAAGGAACCCATAACCTCAGAGCTAGGGATTGGAACCTAATAAAGTATGCACTAGTTTTTATTAATTTTATTTGGATATATGTTATCTAGATCTCAACAATTATGACAGGTATTTTATAAAAAAAAAAAAATCACGGGGATCTTTAAAATATGGGTTTATTGGACGAATTTTTCATCAGAATGGGCTTGATAGTATGCCCTATTGAAAATGAATTTGGTAGTAACTGCTACTGTTATCCACTTTGGGTGAACTTTGTGAGTACCAAAAAGTTGCTTTGACACATGGCAGCAAAGTGCGGAGCACAAGATGTCCCGATCCAGGGATCGTACCAGGGATCGAACCAGGGATCGAACCAGAGATCGAACCAGGGATCGAACCATGGATCGAACCAGTCCCGTTGGATAAGAAGATTAGATCGACAAGTGGACGGATAGGGAGAAGCCACATGGAAATATCTGGAAGAGATTGGGTCGACACGTGGAACGATTAGAGGACGCCACATAATAGAGTTGGGTGACTCATCGATCCAAGTTGGATGACTCATCGACCCAACTCCTTTTCGTTTAAAAGGAAAAAGAAGAAGAACATGAAAGGGATCGGACTTTTTTCTGGAAGAGAAGAGGGGAAGCTATTGTAAACAGGGTAGAGCTCCAATGGAGCATTCAATTTTTGTAACCAGGAACATCAATAAAATCTTCTCAATTTCATTACCCGTGGACGTAGGCCATTCATGGCCGAACCACGTTAAATCTGTGTTGAATTTCTTCTCTTTTTTCTGTTAATTTTGGGTTTGATCTTTGATGATTAATGGTTGTTTTGGGTTGAGTCGATTTTCTGCCCAAACAATTTGGCGCTAGAAGGAGGGGTTGAACCTGTGTTCTGTGAAGGAAACCTAGTGGTTAATAGTTTTTATCTCTCTTCTGTTCTTCAACTGGGTAGAAAAAAAAAAAAGGAAAAAAAAAACAAGAAGTAAAAGTGAGATTTGAGCGAAAAATATGGTGAAAAATTGCGGATTATTGTTCAAGATGTTACTGATGTTGATTGCGTAACAAAAGAAATGGTTAATTTGAGAAGAAATCAAAAGTTAGGGGTTTCGGATTGAAGTCAAAAATAAGGATTATCATTGATTTTGAGTTTAAATGGAATTGAGTTAAGCATAAAGCAAGTGATGAATAGAGAATAAAAGGGTTCGATCACGATTACAGTTATTTCAAAGTTCGGAGTGAAGAATCAAAGATGGGTTTGAGGGGAATTTCAATAGAAATGAAGGAATCTCACTCAAATCAGTTCTACAACATAAACCCTCTCCTTACATCTTTTATCATGTTCTTAATATTATCCTTTTCTAGAAATTTATTAATCTATTTAAAAGCCCTAGGCTTCTTTTTCAATAAAAATCTTTGATTCTTCTTCAATTCAAGCATAAAATGAGTTTTGATTATGGAGTTACAGTCAGTGGTGATGGTTGATTAAACCCATTTAATTAATTTTGAAAATATTAAGAATCCAAACTTTGATATAATTTGGGGGTTTTTCCCTGTGTACGTAATTGAATGAATTTTTGCTAATCATTTTTGTTTTCTGCTTGGCAACAATTAGTTAAAGATTTTTTAGGTTACTTCCCAATTACCTTCTTCATTGCGGTGATTACTAACAAAATTTTCTTTCTCTTTTTCTTCAAACTGGATTGGATCTATCTTGAGGGTTGGAAGCTTGCAGAGCACCAATGCTCTTTGCACAGACATGCCACGAAAATTCGGGGCAGGTCTCAGGTACCTGCAACTGTACCAATAATTTTGGCATATTCTTCCATGCCCCATCTTCTGCTCGCGTATTTGTTGGACAAAGGTTGTTGCTGGTGAAGAGAACTACAATATCAACTCACATCTTTAAGGCAGTAGTTTATGCTAAAGTGGTTGCTCTAGCGAAAAACAAGATGAAGGTGTTGTCAGTGACCAGGAAGATGGTCCAGGAAGGTGCTTTGTGTACTCCCTGTACATTTCCATTCAACCTGAATTAAGAGATAAGTATTCACATGCTCAGGTCATGAATTTCCTTATCACTTAAAAGCATGAGCATTAATGCTTCACCTCAGCTAAGAACATGTTAAATCTGCTTTATTACCCATAATTTTAATTTTCTTTTTATTGAATTTTCGATCTCATATTGATCTTAAATCTTCTCCATCAAAATTTGATTTAGTTGTTTATAACAAAATAGCAGATATTATTTACAGGGTTTGAGCTATGTATATAATCAAAAACTATTGTTATTTCATTCTCACTTTGTATCATCTACAGAACCTCTTGATATACTTTGCACACCTTGAACAGTGGTTTTATTTTAAGCATGATTTTTGATTGTCATTTGTGAATAATTGAACCATGAACTCTCTTTATTGCCTAAAAGAGTGAGCTTAAGGAGTATACAGCCACTGTCTCACCCCTTGTTTTCTTCTTTGGATACCACATGGGGATGCAAAACTTTGATACACACCAAACAGATTTGAATTTAGTTTGTATCTGCCTGAATTCAGAAATTTTGGATCATATGATACTAGTCATATCTCATAATCTAACCATCACTTTTAGCTCAAATTTTTATAGCATGACCCTGATGTTGTTGTGAATGTAGGGTTAAAATTTCATTAGGATCCTGCAAGTATAAGGCATGTTTTTAAGATGGACAGTAGGTTATGTTCGCAGGACATATTCCTGAATTTTCTTGTATAAGGTGAAGGTCTTGTGCTATGTTTGAATGTGCTGAGAAAATTGAATGTTATATATAGTTGAATTTGTCTTGAGGCTTGAGAATCTGTTTTGGAACATGACATGAACTTGTGAAATGAATTGTGTTAAGAACTGTTTGATCCAGTATTGCCTCTAAGAGATGATTGAAGCTTATTGCTCTGTTAGGATTCTAAGTTAAATCATCACTTGCAATTTCTCTGAAATTCTCATTTTGAACACTTGCTTAGTTATGTCCTATTTGACATCCTAAGTTTGATTAGCATGTTGTAGATAGATGGGAATAGTCTAATTGCTGATGGGTTCGATTGTGAACTGAGTTTAGGAAAGTTCTTGCCAAGAAAGAATTGCTTGATGTTTGACTATGTATAGCCATTGCTTGTGCATAAAATATTTGCACCCTTGCTTATAAGCTATGAATGCTAATATTTAGAACATGTATAAACCATTATACACTGACATGAATAATCAGTTATGCAAATTGCTCTGTTTATAACTGAAAATATTACAGTTATCTTTCATCTTTAATTGAGATATGAAATGAATGCTTATGCTAAAGTAAGTCATTTAAGTGGAGCTGCTGAAGCTGGCCATGTCATCAAGGAAGAAGCGATTATTCTAGTAACTGAAAAGGGGTCACCAGACGATGTCCGTGACCTGAGAAGATTCATTTGAAGCAAAGAGCTTATCCAATACACCTACATTTCGCTTTCTCAGCGAGATAAGTATCAATTATGTATCAATTATAAAAAAAACTTTCATTTATTAGAATTACATCATGATACCTACATTAGAATGATGTTTAAGTTAATTTGAAGATAACTTGAAGCATATTTTAAATTTTTAAAGCCTGCCCTTCTTGTTGATGCTCTAGATTAACTTTGAAAGTTGAGAAAAACTTGATTTCTTTATACTTTGTGTGATATTTTTCCTGCCATGGAATGATTAAATTGTAGCATGAACTTTATATGTTATTGTCATAGGATGAATGCTTGAATTGCAGGGCAGAACTGATTGAAATAGCCTGAACTAGGCCGGAATATCCAGAAAACAGACAAGACTCTACTGGATTTTCTTTCCAGTGAGTCGGCTCACTGAGTTTGATCCAACTCAGTTGAACCAGACCAAATCTCTTTGCTTATCATTTTGTATGATGCATGATAAATTTCCTTTATTATTTAAAAAAAAAAAAAAATTATATAAAAAAAAAATGATGATATAGCTAGATAATTATTATCACAGCTTCAAAAGATATATACCGATCCGCAAGCATTTCGGAAAAGATAATTATGCATTATTTTTTTAAATTTTTTGATTATAAAGTTTATAATATTAATTGCGTATTAGAAGTAGCAATTTTAAATTTAAGAATGATTATTGATTATCATTTTTAAATGATTCAATCGTGATTATTCGTAATTGCTCAAAAAGCATGAGCTTATTTGATTTGTATACGCATCATATGTCATACAGTATGAATTGATCTAATGATTTCAATAATATCTGAATCGCATGTGATATCATGCATTATGATAATTAATGTCATAATCATAGAAACTTATTGATTTAATATGATAAATTTTTAGTCTGAACAAATTCTAATTTGTTTGATGAGATTTAACAGTAATATTCAGTTAAAAGCATGAAAATCATTTTTAGCTTGTACCCATTTAATGTCATGAAATGTTTAAAGACATTTTTATGAGATGTGAAGATACCTATGAAGGACACATCAGAGATGTGGCAGCTATGCAATAATAATGCACTGGGGGGCATGCTAAAAAGAAATCAAAGTTTTAGCTATATGGGCTAAATACTGCGCGCCAATTAGGTATTTCATTTCAATAATTACTTCATACCAAATGAATAATATTATTCGCCAGTTATATGCCTTGTACTTCTTAGCATAAGGCGACAATTGATAGATACTTCAAATGGCTCATACTTCATGAAGAATATTCAGTAAATACTTCAATTTATTCTGAACTTCTTCGAAAGGCAATGCCTCTTATATTTCTTGCGGCAATCTGAACGTTCCAACATGAATTATCATTCAAAAATGGGGATCTCTTTCAACCGATCATCAAATATTTCTGGAAGGCAAATACTTCTACATTCGTATACTTCTGATTTCTCAAACAGCAATTACTTCGGAATATTCATCTGGATAATTCTCATGTCTTATTTAAAAATATATGTCATATTTTATTTCTATATATGCTTCTCATGTATATAGAAGAATATGGGATATGTCTTAAATAAGAAATGAGAAATGAGAAATATCTGGATGATTTTTCAAGTATACTTCTCATCTACATTTCAGGTATATTTCTTACCGATATTTCTCCGTTCAGGAGACAAAAAAAAAAATAAGATAAAAAAAAAGAAGAAAAGAATTATGAGCTTTCGAGCAAATCAGAATTATTCCAGGAACATTGTATCTTGGAAAACACTATGATTATTAATATAATCAAAATTCCATTAATCCCGGAATATCATATACTTTGAGCGCTCAAAATTTCCAGGAACATCATATTCTGGATAGCGTTGCGATTGACGATACAATCATATACAAAAGGTAAACACCCTTAAAGAATTTCACTAACAACGAAATTCTTATAAAGAAGGGGTTCCTAATTATTGGTTTATCAATTTTCAAAGTACAGTTCGGGACCAACCCTGTATCTTACCCCTGGCTCGGTTTGTTTCGTATGTGTGGGATCTCGAACAACATGATTTGAGGTAAAAAGTACTTCAATTCATGGTACTCGGAAAATCATATTGTAACCAAAAAGATTACTAGATCAAATTTTCTTGTGCAGGAAACAACATATCAAAATAAAGAAGAAAGAAGTTATGAAAGAAAATTCTTGATTAAGGAAAGCTAGATAAAGCACAAAATGATGAAACTAACAACAAATGGAATTATAAAAGGCACGATCAAGCATCGGAAAGATTGTATCGAGATGGTGGTAGCAGAACCATAGGCACAGTGGTACGCTTGCTAAGCAATGAAGGATCGGATTATGCACGTTCTAAAGCAGTATTAAAGGACATCGCAAAAAATTCCAATCCAGGGTTCAAGGGAATCTTGCGGTAGAAAATTAACGATCAGTATATATATGAAATTCTGTTTTGTAGGGACAAAAATATGACAAGGCCATACACAAGTCTGAAGTGCTACCATTGCACAAATTTAAAGTATTATTAATCCAAGGCATAGATCGCACAAAGGTTCAGATGAAAGCGTGAAATTATTTTCTTAAGAGTTTTTCTTCAAATAACTCTCAAGAAAAGGGGGCAAGTTGTGAGTACCAAAAAGTTGCTTTGACACGTGGCAGCAAAGTGCGGAGCACAAAATGTCCCGATCCAGGGATCGTACCAGGGATCGAACCAGGGATCGAACCAGAGATCGAACCAGGGATCGAACCATGGATCGAACCAGTCCCGTAGGATAAGAAGATTAGATCGACAAGTGGACGGATAGGAAGAAGCCACATGGAAATATCTGGAAGAGATTGGGTCGACACGTGGAACGATTAGAGGACGCCACGTAATAGAGTTGGGTGACTCATCGATCCAAGTTGGATGACTCATCGACCCAACTCCTTTTCGTTTAAAAGGAAAAGAAGAAGAACAGGAAAGGGATCGAACTTTTTTCTGGAAGAGAAGAGGGGAAGCTACTGTAAACAGGGTAGAGCTCCAATGGAGCATTCAATTTTTGTAACCAGAAACATCAATAAAATCTTCTCAATTTCATTACCCGTGGACGTAGGTCATTCATGGCCGAACCACGTTAAATCTGTGTTGAATTTCTTCTCTTTTTTCTGTTAATTTTGGGTTTGATCTTTGATGATTAATGGTTGTTTTGGGTTGAGTCGATTTTCTGCCCAAACAAACTTCAAACCAAGATCCACGGATAATGGTAGCTAGCTAATTAGCTAGTCGTTTCTAAACGTTACAATCTGCACTAACACGTGTATACATGTTGTAAGCTTAATCAGTGTTAATTGATGTCAACTGTTTATTTGATAAAATTTAATTTTCAGCAATTATGCTTCTACTATCACATCACGTTGTTTTCCGATCAGCAGGGGTGTCATATGGACGGCACACCGACCGAGCTTGGTACAATACAAACATCTATGATTTAAAATAGAGTTTTTTATTACTTGGCTTCCAAATAAATGTAGCTTGATTGACTTCTACTGATACCGCATTCTTGGTCATGTATGTTTCTAGAGTTTCCTTATGTGTCGCTCGATAAGCAACTATTCCAAAAAAAATTTAAAAAAAAATTGGGATTTTTCTTGCAGGTCTCGCCTCACCCATTTTGGTCCATGCCGTTTACTTTTTAAGATTCCTTGATTATTACTTACTGTATATTTAAAGCGGATGGATCCGCTGATACAGTTAAACCTATATATCATACCATCGTGTTATGATTTTTTTATAAAAATAAATGAAACGGGGTTTTGTATTTCCAAAATAAATAGTTATTTTGTTTTATTTATTTTTAAATCGATAATTGATGGATCCTTTTCGTCATAATGTCGTTACCATCTAGTTAATTGTACAAGTGGAAATACGCAGTGTATAAATTAAAACATTTTTTTATGATCAGACATAAATACCTTTGGACCTTAAACACATGATGCATTAAGTGGTTTTCAAGTAATTATTTGCTTATTATACACGCGTGTATTGTACATGCGCAGTTAACTGGGTAGTAACGACAGTTATGACGGAAAAGGCGTTTCACCAATTATCGATTTAAAAAGGAGTAATGCAAAATAGTTATTTATTTTTTGGGGGGAAACACAAAATCCCCTAAATAAAAGCTACCCCCTCCATTTCAAAATGATAGGTTTGTTTGGTTGCATAAAAATTAAGAAAACCAATCATTTGAACTACTATTTTTATGTTTTTTCCTTATTTGTTATTGGGAGAGAAGTGTTCCCCTTGTGTTTAACATGGGTGTATTCAATTGAGATTTATATGGATAACTGAAAATCCTGGAAACTCTTGGGTGTTCAATTAGGATTCATATGGAATCATTAAATATTCGAGGTATTCAATTTGGATTTTTTAAGATTCAACGAATATCCTAGGTATTCAATTTACTTAAGATTTCTTAGGATAGTAGAGGGTCAAGATATACAAGGATTCTTATAGATATTGGTAGGAAAAATATATATGTTATTATCTTATATCTATCTCAACCCAAACCATGAGAGTTTCATGGATTCTTATGGATATCTTACATACTTGGATTTTTTTTCTCCTTTTTCTATATCAAGACAAGCTATTTTTTCCCACTGAAACATATTGTTTCTTCCTATGGATTTATGATATTTGATGATGTTGGTCATGAGTTTATATTTTAAAAATAGTCTCTCCTTCATTGACTGGAACAGTGGCTAGAATCAGGTGCATTTGGTCCATCAAATTGGCTACTTGTCGTATTGTTTCATTGTATTTTCATCTTATTCATTTCTATATGTTTCCCTTGTTGATAACCTTTTCAAACTTTGGCATTTGACCCAAAATATAAAAGTTTATGTGAAGCTCTTTTGTTTTTATATGTATTATAACTTTGTTCTTGATAACCTATTTGGTGTTTAAAAATGTGTTTTAATATTTATAAATCTAAATAATGTAAACTAATTATTTCATTATAATCCAAAACTATATATCCATAAGAATCCAGGATTCTTTTAAAAAACCTAATTAATCCACTAGATTCAGGCAAAACTGCAATTAATTTATATCCATATAAATCTTGATCCAATACACCTTGTAAATAATAAAAAGAGGAGAGAGTAATTTATTAATTATTTTCTTATAGAAGATACTTTTAAAAAATATACGACCCTCAGTATGAGATTTATAACACCGTCATCCTCAATAGCGCCCTAGTCTGCGCCTAATCCGACGTGGCTAGCTGACGCGTCTAAAATGACGGATGTGATTTTTATCTTTCT
Organism: Papaver californicum; assembly: GCA_023531435.1. Classification (NCBI taxonomy): domain Eukaryota; kingdom Viridiplantae; phylum Streptophyta; class Magnoliopsida; order Ranunculales; family Papaveraceae; genus Papaver; species Papaver californicum. The sequence continues at coordinate 826,759 of JAJJMC010009994.1, read as the reverse complement.
TTATTTATTATGTATTTCTCTTTCTCAATATTAACAACAAATTTCTCTTTCAAATCAATTCTTTCCTCTAGGAAACAAATTATTCCCAATGAAGAATCATAAAATCTTATCTACCTTGTTGTTATGCATGGTCCTAAATGAAATTAAAAGAGAACACCAAATTGAAGGTGTGATTATCAAAAATCTATCTTGGCAAAACAACCACATGAATCATATGATAAACCAATCATCCAAAAGCAATGAGAAGATAAAGATTAAATGCGAGTAATTAAAAGAAGAATTAACACAAGAGAAATTTAACGTGGTTCGACAACGGAGTGTCTACATCCACGGGTAATACAAGATTTGGATGATTTATTGATGATTGTATGTTACAAAAGGATAAAATGCTATATGCATCAAGTAAGATTCATCAAAGAATGATTGAACTACGAATATAATTAATTGACACAAATCCCATACCTAAACTTTTTCCTCTGATCCTTCTCCAAAAAATTTCGTCCCCTCTTTCTGTTTTGGAGCTTGATATTTATAGTAAATATCATGGGTCCCCCTCTTTTTTCTTTCCACATATTAGTTCTTATCCAAACTTTGGAACAAAACTTATCCCGCATTCTTATTTGTATTTCCCGCAGGACTTGACATGTGTACTTCTTATTTCCCTTAGTTTCCCGCTTGGTGACCCGCACCTATTCTGCGGATTTGTATTCAAGTTAATGTTTTTGGATTTCGATGAATGCTGCAGTCTTATTATAATTATGGCATGTCCGACATGTGGCTATTGAAAGTGACATTATTATTTTCAGAATTTGGCATGTTCAACACGTAACCATTGAAAGTGACTTGTCATGTTTTAGCTTTTTCTGTTCCGCAACCTGCACAAGTGAGACGTGTCTATCATGCATCGATGTTTGTCAGTTCTATACATCATGCTTTCCCGCAACTTACGTGTCTGTCATACAACGAAGGTGTCTATTTCGTACAGTGTGCCATGCTTTCTCGCAACTTACGTGTCTGCCATGCAACAAAGGTGTCTGTTTCAGTACTTATCTAATGAATTTTGTTTCAGTGTTTCTTGGTCCAGCATAATATGATATTCTTTCCATAGTATTTGAACACGTGGTGTTTGGGATTTAATACCCTCACAGAAGGAATTGAAAACCCAAGGAAGTTCATTAATCCAATACTCCCGTATACCTAGTTCATTGTTTTTTGAAAACCCTATTCTGATTTCAAATCTGTTTGTGTGTTTGTTTTTTATGTACATCATAATAGATATTGAACCTAAAGAACAAGAATACAGTTGTTCAAAATGATTATTACCTCTCCAACACAAGTTTTCATGACAAAATATTTTTTGAGTTAAATACAAGGTTGATTAATGGGTTAATATTCACTGATTTAATGGTTTACATAGAGATTTGAAATATGGGTTTTGTATTGGATGAATTAAACGGTGGATTTTTGAGGATTTCATGTAAAACCAGTTGAAATCCATGATATGTCAGAATTTTTTCCCAAATAAACACAAAAAAATGATTTTTATTAAACTTTCACCATAATCATCTGTCGGTAACCTTGAGAGATTGAATTTATAAACCCAAGCCTCATTTTGTCATTTTCATTTAATTTTTGATCGAATTGCATTTCTCTTTATAAAGTTATGTACATAGATGGTCGCAAGACCCCCGGGCCGCCCCCCCACCCGACCCCCCACCCCACCCCACCCCCAAAAAAAAGATGATCTTTAACCTTGTCTGTTAGAGCGTCCACAGTCATCAGACCATTACTAAAGACCAAAGAGTAAAAAATTTACTCTTTGGTCCGCCCCAAACGTAGCGGGTTAACGAGTAAAATTGATCGGGCGGTTGTCTAAGCTAACGCCTGTAGTTGGACACACGTCTGGGTATACGTTTGTTGAGACGGGCGTACGTCTAAGAAAACACTTGCGTGGGGCGGACATTTGGTGAACGCTCAATAGGAGGCGTTAACGAAAAGCACGCCTGATGATAGACGCACCCCTACACGCACGTCCGAGAGACGGGCGCTTTCTTAGAAGAATGCATGATGGGGCGGTTTCATAGCCATACACCCGATCCATTGGCTACACGTGTAAGTGCGTCGTGTGCAGAAAAAGACGGGTGTGCAGCTAGCCAACCGGTTGAAGCACAGTGCGGATCCGTAGACGAACGCTCACTCACCAATCGGACGGATGCATCAACGCCTGATGGGGCGGACTTCTTCTTCTCCTCTTCGGTTCATTTTCTCCTGAACCCTATTCACAATCAGATGCACAACCATTCCACCGCTTAACTTTGAGCACTTGCTAAACCCATTTCTCCCTCCAAATCAAGCTCCAAATCAAGCTCAACCTTTTTTCAAACACTCAAAAACTAGGCAGATTTGATACAAGTGGTATCATTTCAAAGCAATCAAGGTAATAAAATTAAACTTTGATATAAATTGTAATTGATTTCATAGGCTTAGATTATGATTTATTATAATGTTTTGGAAAATTAAATTTGTATATATATGTTGTATGATTAAACATATGATTATGAAATAGACATATTAGGTTTTAGAAATTGTAATTTTAGAATTTGGTATATTTTTAGGGTTTATGGATGTTGTAAATTGGGTATAAAAAATTGATGAGAATTTGTTGAATTGAAGTTAGAACTGATTAAGTTGTTGGTTAATTTGAGTTGAGTTGTGGTTAATTTTATGATTAATTGACTTGATTTTCTTTCAAATTTGGGAATTAGGAATGTTTATGTTTTATAAAGAATGTTTATGGAATTATAGAATTGGAGAATTATGATGATTTTTTGTACAATTGATGATTTGATTAGTAGTGGACTATTTTGTGAATCATGAATTTAGTAATTTGGTTGATTTTTATATGTTGGTACATTTGATTATCTAATAAAATAATTACTTTTGTAATGATGAAATTATTATTTTTGTGGATTTATTGATTAATGTAGAGTTTTATATTTGTGCATTGTGAGGATTACTCTTGATTTTGAAACTTGTATGTACTGTTTGCACAAATGTTGAGCAGTGTGACGTCGAGATTCGTTGGTCGAAAAAAAAGAAACAAGAAGGCTAAAATTGTTGATGATCCAGAAGTAGACCCTAGTACTGAAGAAATGGTCGATGTTCCAGGGTTGGCGAACTATACTGTGGTGGAAGATACTAAGGGTCACGCCTCGACCAATATTACATATTCAACCGGTACAAAATTCAAGTATTTACATCGTGGTTCCCTCAAATCGGTCATTCAGACCTATGCAGGTATTACTAAACACAGTCCTAGGGTAAAATATATTATTAAAAAGGCAGGATGAGACCGTTTACTTACCATGGATGTAGTAGATTCATCACATGCATTGATTGACTACATTGTTGACCATTTTTGGGATACCACGAACACTTTTCACTTCTTCTTTGGTGAGATTGGGTTCACACCCCTTGATTGGGTAATGTTGACAGGATTAAGTATTGGTATTGGTAGTGTTATTCCGTATGACTCGGGGAAGTACCAATTTGAATATGTCCGGGTGCATATTTTTCCTGAAATTAAAGATAGTGAGGTTTGTAAAAGAGAACATATTCCCAACCAGTGGGTTTCAGATGCAATTACGGTTGCATTTTTGAGCACATATTTTGATCCAGGAACGGTTGCTATCATTGGTTGCGGCTAACAATGATCGCATACTTGCTGATAGAGTGGCCAGAGCCTTTTGTATGTATGTTTTGGGACAATTTTTCTTTTCAAATGCGAAAACCTATATTGATGCTGGATGGTTAGCTGCTTTTGAGGATCTAAATGCGGTTGCCAATTATGACTGGGGTAGTGCTGCATTTGCAAAATTGTCTTCCGGTCTCGCCGCATCTGGCAAGGGACAAAGGTCATTAGCCGGACCCTTCCTAATATTGGAGGTAAATTTCTTAGTTTTATTTATAATTCTTTTAATGTTTATTTCCTGCTAACTTATTTATTTCGTTGGTTATCTTCACATTCTAGTTTTGGGGGTACGAATATCTGGGCATATGTCGACCAAAGAACCCAACGAGTGAAAGTGAATCAGTATGGCCTAGAAGTTCTCGGTGAAAGGGTACACGAAGGAAGAGTATTGATATTGTTCGTTCAAGGACTTTTCTTAATCAGTTGTCTGTAGACGATGTGACCTGGCAACAGTGGGAATCCGCGATCTTAGTCCTAGAAAGTGATATTGGACGGAAAGCAATAGAGCTCTCAGAGAAAAAGGTTATATTCTCTTGGATAGAAACTGTGAGTTTATAATTTATTTCTATAGAATTTTTTATTATTTTCTTTGAATTTCGGATAATTGATTAGTTTATTTGTTGATAGTTATTTTCTTTTCACAGAATAACATGTATCTCGGAGAATGGTGTTCGAGGAAATACCATGAACTATGGGGCGTTCCAAGCAACCTTCCTACTCGTATTACCAACCTGAACAACGACGAAGCTGACGAGATGAGGCAAAACGATTTGGTCCCTGCAAGTCAATTAGTGCGTGTTGTTACGTATGATTTGTATATGGAGTATTGGCGACATGTAACTAACTTGCAGAAATATGCCACCAAAGTCGATTGGGAGGTTGAAACATACGGTTATGCTGGTGACCGTATTAAACACAACATCCAAGAACCTGATGAACATGTACCCATTCCTCCTCAACAACAATGGTCATACGTAATTATACAACAAACCACTGTAAAAAAAAATTAGTATATAATAATGGTTGAGAGTTGGATTTAATTTTTTCATAACAGGTCGAAGCTTATGGTTTAGTTCAAGAATATGCTGATTTTACGCAAGAGTTTCGTAAGTTTACGTTAAATGAAACAAAGGAGGGGATGAAGTTTTTCATGGCAAAAGATGAAGAAATACGGGGTCTACAAAATCAAAACAACATTTTGGAGACACAACTTGCCCATTTTCGTCAACAACAACCACCTATTGGGTTTGAAACTTTCTCTCAAACTTTGCTACCACAAATGTGGAATACCATGGGTCAGGGATCATCATCAAAAATGCAATCAAGTAAGTACACATCCAGATCATCTTTACCTCCATTTATGCCCCCGCGCTCGGCGTCCGGGAATCAAGATACGAAAGAGTATTAATTCATTTGCATGGAATTGTCAGTTGAACATATATTTTTTTGTTTGATATATCTTTTGTCATATTTGAATTGTCTTTTCAAAAGACTTTTCTTACATTTTTCGTTGTCTTTTACCTGCTTTGTGTTGTTATCTCCAAAGATACTAATAATCTTTTCTTTTGTCCTTTATATCGGTTTTGTATTGTCAATTCATAAAGAAATTTATTTTTTCCTTTGTCTTTTTCTCTGCCCGGTCTTGTCTTTTCAACCGACACTTCTTATCTCTGATGTGTCTATTCACCCCACTTGCCTCAACTCTGTTAATTTTTAAAATACCAAGCGTGTTTGGTCATATCAAAACTCAAAGACTTATCTTAATATGCCTATAAATTGAACACTCGATTCTCCAAGTATACAAACCCCAAATACAAACATCAACAACCAATAACATACTATGAGAATAACAATCACTATTATGCTTCTTGTTCTTCTATTCCTCTTCTTCTTCTTCTTCTTCTTCTTCTTCTAGTGATGATGATAATAATAATTTGTACTCATCAGATGAAGATTTACTTGCATTGAGCCAAAATAACCAAGCAGTCACTACGGGATTCATCGTTTCAAGTATGAACTGGTCACATACTCGTATCCAAATACCAAGAGAACGTGATGCCGGTGCAAAACTTCTATGGAAAGATTACTTTTACAGAAACCCGACGTTTCCGCCTAATGTATTTCGTAAAAGATTTAGAATGCGGCGAGAATTGTTCAACCGTATATTGGTAGATGTCGTAGCTATAAGTAATTATTTTGTTCAAAAAAAAAAATGCTTATGGTGTTCTTGGATTAACCCCGCATCAAAAAGTTACTAAAACAATACGAATGTTAGCTTATGAATGTGCGGCCGATGCAATATATGAGTATTTACAGATCGGAGAAACCACTGTTTTGGATGCAACTCGTAGGTTTTGTCAGACGATAGTGCATTTGTATGAGAAAGAATATTGCGCACACCAACTGAGCGTGATGTTGAACTGCTTCTTAATGAGAACAAGGAAAGGGATTTCCAGGGATGCTGGGTAGTGTAGATTGCATGCATTGGAAATGGGATAAATGCCCATCGACGAAATCAGATGCTTACACTGCGTACAAAGGTCGTGAAAGTATTGTGCTGGAGGCAGTGGTGTCATATGATCTCTGGTTTTGGCATGCATTTTTTGGTATGCCTGGTTCTAACAATGATATTAATGTGAGGAACCGTTCTTATATTTTTAAAAAGCTTATCAACGGGAAAGCACCCCCTGTGAACTTTGTTGTAAACGGACATCAATATGATATGGGGTATTATCTTGGTGATGGAATATACCCAGAGATTGCTACTATTGTGATGTCTATTAAACATCCAGATTCCCAGAAGAAACAAAAAATTTCAGCAATGCAAGAGGGTTTCCGAAAAGATGTAGAGCGAGGCTTCGGGGTACTACAAAATCAATTCGCCATCTTCAAGCAACCAACAAGAATGTGGAATCCATACGTACTAGCATATATCATGAAAACTGTTATCATTTTACATAATATGATAGTGGAGGATGAGCGTTTACCCGGTGATTGACCACATGAATATGATCAACGCATCCACCATACACCGATAAATATTTCTAGACAAAACACTGCTGAACTTTCGAGAATGAGAGTGGACCAACGCCGACATGCAGTACACAACAAAGATACTCATATTCGTTTGCGAAATAACTTGATCGAACACTTATGGTCAGATTTTGATGAGGAATAAAAAATACTAAATCCTGCGGATAGGTTTTGTGGGTAAATCTCTTGTAAACCCGCTCGAGACACCACTCGGCCGCTAGGGTCACCTAGGGGTTTAAAGGCTTGCTGCACATGCTAAGTGCAGCCGCGATGCCTGGGAAAGTGAGTTTAGGTCTACTTATTAACTCATGTATTATCAATATATTTTAATAGATGGCTAAAGTGCCCATATTTGATTAGTCCTAAAATGTGATTAGATTAGTTAATTGCTTTTGTAAAACAGTTGAACGTAAAATCATTTCATTGAATCGAAAAAGCATACATAGCGTAACATTAAAGGAAATGAAATATAATAAATCATTAGATTACACTTAAACACTTAAGCATATAGGTTGAAATGGTACAAGGTACTTTTTTCCAAAATGCGATAGCAATCCTCATGCATAAACGTCTTCCCATGGATAGTTTCATATTTGTCGAGAGCCATCACCCACTGAAAAAAAACAAACAATTATAAGTTTGTATGTTTAAAAACTTTTTTTAATGAACGACTTATTAATTTACAGACTTACTCTTGTCACACTAGATTCGGTGGGATGAGCTTCTTTTACAACTTTCATTTCCTGTTTCAAAGCTTCCAATCGTTGAAACAACTTCTCAAACCTTTTCTTAGTGACTTTGAACATCCTCCAATTTTGATTTCCGTCTAATCCCACAAAAATCTTAAACAAACGCTTCCACCAAGAATCATATGTCTGATCCATGATGTTTTCAGCAACGACTTCTTTACTTTGGGTAATGTACGCTCTTTCGCACTCGTGCGTTGTGATCGTAACCCATGATCTAACAATGACAACATCTTCATCAGTAGTGTATGGAGTTACCATATTTAGTGCTTCAAAGGGTCGGGTGAGAATGAGTTGGAAAATGAAAATGAGAATGGGAATGAGATTGAAAGGGATAGGGGAGATTGAGAATGAAAGAGATATGTGAGAATGAGAATCACCTTAAAAGGGATAGTTTCCTTTTATAGTGTTTAATTACCAACGACTAGTTTTTCAAAAAAAAAAAAATCGTTGGGTTAGTCAACCATATTCTACAAAATCAAAATTCGCAATAACTTTTTCGAGGGTTGGCATGATCAAAATTCAAAATTCAAAATCAATACGACATAAATGTAAAATTGGACAGAGGAGTGGGTATTTTTTAGTAAAGAGTCACCATTATAAATTTAGTAGGGTGATAGGTGCATTATTTTTATTATTTTGATACTCTAATTCATTGATTTCTTGATAGTTTTCATATCATTATGCTTTGATTTTGTTTGTTTATGAGTTTCTTAGAAGTTTTGAAGTGTATTCAACTAAAGAAGAAGAAAGGAGTTCATTACCAAAACCTCCCTGTTTACAAGAAATCAATGAATTAGAAGATGGAAGATGAACTTTCTAACCAGTGTTCTTTATTTATGATATTCGTTTTAATCTATTTATTTTAGTATAATTTAGTTATAATCATAACCAAAAACTCCCTGTTTACATAAGTAATCGAAAGTAATTAACAATCACCTGCCTCTCTTTGGGAACGAACTTGTTCTTATTACTATACTCTAATCTATATTAGTGAAGTAGGAACTTGAATTAATTTTGCTTGGATGATAACCGACCATATGGCCATAGCCTCTACAAAGGATCGTCAACCTGCTAAAAAAGGCAATGACAACGCCAAGATATCTCATTTTCGCAGGAGTCGCGGTTGCACTTAGCACGTGCAACAAGCCTTTAAACCATTAGGTGGCCCCAACGGACGAGTTATGTCTCGTGAGGGTTTACAAAGAGATATACCCACAAAACCTATAGTCAAACCTTCAACGGGTCGTATGACGCCCTGGATGACGATCTTCACATCTTCAGAGAAAAATCAACACAAAAGGGTTGTATTTTTCCATCACCCTTAAGATCTCGAAATGAGGTTGGTACCTGAAATATGAACCTTTCCATCTTCTTCATTCCTCCAGAGATCTGGCAACAACTTCATCATCAGTTTCATTCCTAATTCTTCTTTCATTCACCTTAGCGGTTAAAGTTGAAAATCGACAAAAAAGACCAGTTATGTTCCAGTTATTGGGGTTACCAGTTTCATTACAAAAGTTAGCATGGATATGTTCTAACCATTCCATGCTCATTGAACCATTCATCCGACGTTCATGACCCCTTGCTGGATAATACTACCTCCGTTTCAGGAAAAGAGTTACTATCACTTTTTCATTTTAGTCTATTTTTAGGCTAAAATGAAAAAGTGATAGTAATTCTTTTCCTGAAACGGAGGGAGTATAATACTATGTTTCGACATAGGGATAAATCTTTCTCTATGGTAAAATTCCTTACATTAAGGTTAAAATTTTCGTAAGCCATAATTATGAAAATGAAAGATAAAAATAATCTTTGTATTAGGTTATTTGAAATGTGAAAGGTGTGGATTTGAAATGAGAATGAAAGGTATAAATTCATTTATAGGTATATCAGAATACAAACCAAAATATATCCGTTGATCAACAGTAACAAATCTCAATGGCTAGCGAGACCCAAGCAGGCGTAGCCATAGACGCACGCCTAGAAGGCTAGAAACCAGGCGGAGCATCAGAATGCACGCTTGAAGTAGGTTTGAAGTGGGGCGGAGCCTTAGCATTACGCCCTGTCAAGGAGGATCTCTAGCTTCACGCTTCATTGGGACGTTGATTTGGTTAACGCCTGTAACTGGGCGTGTTCATACTGTAATGTTTCGCTGGACGCAACGTTGGGTGAACGCTTCATCGGGCGTAGTTTTGGTTAACGCCCGTATAATGAAACGTAACTCTAGTTGCACGCCTGCCACCATACGGAGACCAAGCTGCACGCTTAGAACGAGATGGATAACTAGCTGCACGCTCGACTATACTTCGTTTGGTCCAGAACTCAAACCATTTTTGGTTGTGAACAGTACAGAAACTGGACCAAAGAGTATAAATGATCGCACCACTGCGTTTGGGTTTTGACGGACCGAAGACCAAATATACGTTTGGTCCGTCATTTGGTCCGACGACTGTGGACGCTCTTAACACCCATCTAATTGCATTTCTCTTTTAATCATCAAAGAAAACATTAAGAAGAAGAATAAAGATTAAAGACAGAGAAACTGAAAGCTTTAGAGAAAGAAAAAACTTGGAGTAAAATAGAAGAAGAAATAATGACGTGAGATTTTTTATCTACGTGGGACATGGTTTTTCTTTTCCTGTCAATCTTGTACAGCTAAGCTAGCCACGTCGGAATAGGCATAGAATATGGTGCTATTGAAGGCGGAGAGTAACATTTTCCTTAAAAATTAAACGTTAAAATTTAAATTAGTTGATGATAAAGTCATATATCAAAGAACGGACATTGTAGTAGCTAAAAATCTAACTACTGCCCCTAAGAGATCTAACACATAAGAATGGAGATCTATCAACCTAAGATAAAAAGTAAAGAGCATAAAAGTAATGAACACAAGTATTTACGTGGTTCGATCGTTAATGAGATCTACATCCACGAGTTAGGGTCTCACTATGATTTGATGTATTTACATGACACTCTATCAAATGAAATGAAATTCTTGGTGAACTTGAGAGCGTCTCCTATAATGTTAGCTAAAGAGAAGAAGAAGAAGTTGCATCCTTCAAAAAATATCACACTTTCTCTTTTATAGGGAAAGGGATGTACATCGAGTTACAATATTTCCCTTAGGACTGACTACTTAGGATGAGAACGAGTAGGAGATAGGTTATTCTATAGATGGTTGGGGTTGCGCTAAGTTACTATCGTGTTGATCTTGCGCCACTTGTCTCCATAGATATTTTGGCACTGTAGACTTAATATTTGTGAGAACATAGTGTTTTATAAGAAGAACATTCCATCAAAATATTAGCATCTAAATAGTTTTCAAATTGTTAGTCTAACCGTGTTTATGGATCTTCCCTCTCAAATAAATTAGTCTTATATTTTATTTTTTGATAAGGTAGAACGATGGTTCCTAGACTACATCCAAAATCTTTAAATGAGAGTTTATTTGATAATTACGGGGTTCGAATGCGTATCTCCACAGTGGGAGGGAGCATGAGAATCATCGGACCATTTGGTGGTTCCCATTAAATTAGTGTTAAAAGATTTTATTTCTAGATATTTTGTCTAAAAGTACTCGCGACCTCTATTTAACCTCGTTCAACCCTAAAATTTTGATATTAGTAAGCACCACAATCTATGCACTGTTAGCGAACAACGAATATATCAGTATTCTAAAGCCAAAAATTGTGCAAAATGAAAACACTAAATGTGGGCCAATTTTTATGGTCTAAACAAGGACCAATAAAATTTAATTATCCAGTATCTTTTTGAAGATCCCACTTAAATATTATAATCCCACCCTCTGTTAAGATTGATCCATATTTAGACCATCCCAGCGGTCCATCTCTAGACAGATGCAAAATAAGGTCGGCCTATTTAAAGTTTCATCGACAAAAGTTGTAGAAGAATAGTATAGAAACAAAAAAAAGTGCACACAGCTGTTATCTAGTATCATCCGATACCAATAGTCAAGTTACTAATTTATATACATTATACAGTTCACTACAACATCACCCCACTTGTGCTATTTTATTGAACTTCGATCAGAATGAAATCCACGGGGCCAGGAAAAGATTCCTACTAGCTAGTCTGGCACTCTTGCTAATGATCATTTATGTCCTTAATCTGGAAACTCCAGGTGACATACCTAAGATCTGACACTGCCTGGTTTTCATAGCGAACTTAACTAAAAGATGGAGTACGATTAACGTTAATTAATTATGTTATTAATTACTAAATGTTTTCTGTATTAATCATGGTGCACAACTTTCTAAAACGGTGAGGCAGTTTCTTTTAAGCATCGGTGAGGCATAAGACTGGTAATGGATAATAGAAAATTTTGATATTTAACCGAATCCGTAATCGAAGTTGTGGATAAAATCTGAAATAAAATTTCGATACGGATATCTAAAAAATATATCCGAAACATTACGGATATGAAATTAGTAATATCCGTATTCGAAAAATCTAATCCGAATACTTTTAATATATATATACATATTCTATATATGTGCGGTGCCTTTTAACTTTTTTAGGACTTGGAATTTGAATTATATTTAATTATGTACAATTTTGGTTCATTATTAATTTATGGTGCTACATTATTTTTGATTTTTTGGATAAATATTTATAATTTAGGGATGTTAGAAATTAAATAAAATGAACCATGACATTATTAGTTTTCGGATCGGATAATTATCCTTATATTCGTTGGTATCGGTCGGATACGGATACCATAATATTTTTTGAATACAAATATAGTTGTATCTGTATCCATATGAAACCGTTAGCACCCTTAGTGAGGCACTTTTAATGTTCTTTTTCGATACGTATTCCGCCACATTTTGATGTTTGACTTCTTTTCTGGCTCCTTAGTTCATATGATGTAAAAGGCAAAAATAAAATTTGACGTTTAACTTTTTTCGAGAAACGAACAGAGTAGTAGTTCTAAAAAACTAAACTGATATTCCTTATATGTGTGGATCTAAATTGATATCTCAATTTGATTTGAAATTATTGACTAAAGTTCAATTTTATAACTAATTCGTTTAACATATGTCTAATTGTATTTAAAAGAATTTTAATAACTCTACGATTTAATAATTTTTAAATCAAATAACGACATGACTTTACGTTTGTAATCTTTTTTGTTACAGCTTTCAAGTTTTGCTCTCTCTTCTTCGAGTTTTGTTCTGCAACTCGGGGAAGCTGAGTCACATTAAAAATCACCATTAACATCACCGTTCATCAGCATCCAACCCCTGCATCTAAGTAATCTTGGTCATCGTCTCGTTTAAAATCGCATACAATGATATCATCAAACCAAAGCACATTGATTCCACCATTAACAACCCATTTCTTCATCAATCACCTTGTTTTTTGAATCTGAAAATACCCATCTTGATTAAACCTATCAAAGATGATACCAATAATTCACAGGAGATGAAAGAAACAAAAAAATTGAATTTGTCAAACTACTAGTAGTGTTTGTTCGACTTGCAATTTAGTTTGAGAGGAATCAAACTATCTCCACCCAGCAAGAGACGATGCCCTAGTTTGGGTTTGGATTTCAATTCTCGTTCGGTTCTAACTGTGAGTTTGTTACTTCTTTTTCCTTGATAGATCAATCACTCTTGTATTTTCAGTATTTGTATTTAGTGGTTCTTTGCTATACCTAAACTTAATTAGCAGAAATCTGATTTTGGCTACCTCATAACCATGAAGAAAAAGAAAAAGAAAATCTTATTAAAAGTACCAGTGTTCGGTTTATGGGGGTAGCATCAGTTCTAAAAGATTTCAGGAATTGGGTCAACTAATAGGTACCAACATCGGATTCATGGGATACCGCTGTTATACACAAGCAAGACTCATCACCTTCAAGCTGGAAAACCAAATATCTATACTCTCCCTGTTGCAGTTGAAGAGAAACCAAAAATCAGTGTGTTGAATATTTGCGAGTCATCTCGAAAAGATTCAGTACCGGGTCGACTAGCAGAAGGTGAAGTGGACCCCATCATCCAATAATTCACCTGCAAACTCTACTGCCACACGAAACCAAAAGAAGACAATGTCAGGATCTAAAAAAGATAAGTATGAGTTATCAAACCTATCTCACCTGATGGATAAAGGGAAATCTGACACATCACCAACAATTATGGCGAGGCAAATTACAATTGATACCCTATTTTCAAGCCACGTCTTACAAAAGAAAAAGTGTGTCACACCGAGTTGCTATCAAATACTGTAAAGTCAGGTCAGCGGTTAGAAAAACAATCAGTCAAAGCTCGACCACAACCCCAATCAAACTAATTCAAAGGCAGCCGCAGCCGGAGCCGGAATGGGATTTCTCAATCGTTGGAGAGAGGTTCACTGAGACCCTTTGTGGAGAAATACGAGATGTTGGTAGGATCCAACTCTACCATGCAAAATGAGTAATGTGGGGGGGTTGTCAAAAGAAACTTCAGTTTTTGACAGTCCAAATTCTGCGTGAACTCGCGCATAATGTTAGGTCAACCTTTCCATTTATGTATGTAAATAAGTGTGTTATGTCTTTATGTTTTAGTTGTTATTTAGGTCTAGTTTCAGGTAATGGTCTCTTTCATGCTCTATCTTGGGATCATTTTGTAGGCTTTGTTTACTCTCGGTAACTTCGAGGCTACACCAACAACTCATCTCCACACCATCACCATCAACCACAACTATCATCTTCAGTCTCTTGCGCCCGTTTTTCTCACGACAAATTTCCCCGACGGGTACTTTTTTTACCAACTAAGGATGATGACTGTTATGAAATCAGCTTTTGTTATCTACATCTGGTACTAAGTCTACCAACTAGGGTTAACAACTTCTTGAAGCGGGACACTGCTCTTTTTTACTAGCCTTTGTTTATCTTCAAGTTTGAGGATCAACACAACAACACCCCTCGTATAGGCAGCTGAATTCAAGGAACAACCGTCGTAGTCAATGCAAATTTGCCAACCAGTTTGTGAATGACCGTAATAGTCAATTAATATTTCCCTTCTTTTTTCTTTCTTTCTATGTTTCTAAGCAAGGTTATTAGAAGTACTAAGGACAGTTTAGGTTCTGCGAATCATCAACTACATGAGTCATCTATGTAAGTTTCACATCAACAACAACGACGAAAGGTGCTCACAGAAGGTGAGGGCAGGAGTCATACACCACATCACATCAACAACGACTACCAATCCACCAACCATTCGGCTACACAACCATCATCAACACCAATGGATCACTTCAATGTTCAAACTCTGAAGTATCCGTCAAAGCTTAGGTTATTCTTGTGAATAGTCATTGAAGAAGGTTTAACAACCTTCACACTCCGGATCTATCACCATCACACCAAAAACAACCATTGGGCTAGCTTTCGCTGTTGTGAGTTACACCAAATGTGGACTAAGACACTGGGATCAAGAAATAACCATCATGGTGATGAAACTTTATAGATAACAAGAATCAATACTCGTAGGAATATCTACACTATCAAGGGGATAAGGTTTCATCGAACAAGTCAGTCAATGGTTAATGCTTATAATTGAGAGTTAGTTCGGCTAATGTCTTTTTACCCAATTGTAAAGACCAGGAATGCTACATTCCTAAACTATGTAACACTTGACTAATCGATCCTATGTAAATAAATTCCTCTTTTCAAAAAAGTAATCTTTTTTGTTTCCATTGTGCAATTTGAATAGTTGTTGCCGCCTCAATAACATTCACTCTATTGTATTGTGGCTTAATTTATTTGATTTTTTAAGAAGAAAAGATATATATTAAAAGAAAAATATATGTATAAATATGGTCTAAAGACCCATACATCAAAAAATAAATGAAGAAAAAACTGCAAGATAACAATATCTTCCAACTACAGCATGACTTGGTTTATAGAATAGTTTCTTAAGTTTTTTTGTGAGCACCGTAGGAAAATAAGTTGTTTAACAGCTACCATGAGTTCATTCTTAGACTTTGGTCTTCCACCAAACATTCTCGCATTTCTATCAATCCATATTACCAAAAAAATGCATATACGATAAAATTCGAATATTTTTTCTTACTGTCATACAATCTCTGCAATTTCCATCTTTGCAACAAAGTCCTAAAATATTCCGACATAATCCAAGGCAGTTTGAAAAATGACAAGAAATAAATCCAAATGTGAACTGCTCAGTCACAATGAATAAAATGATGATTGCAAGTTTCCTTATATTCATTCGAAAAGCATGGAAAATAACAACAACAGTTTCAGAAGATTGATACACCTGGAAGTTGTCGTTCTTTTACTGCATTACCAATCAGTCTTAATCAGCTGCACCCAAGAGCCGTTCTTATCCACCACATTTGAAATTTGTCATAAAATCGACAAGCAATAAAAGAAATTTATAAGTATTCTCCAAATCAATAAAATCAAATGTTTAAACAAATTTCTTTTATTCTTTTTGCTATGAGTGGATAAATTTCTTATCTAGGGTGTAGGAGGAAACTATTATTGATGTGTATCTATTAATTTTCAATCTCTTTGATATATTACTCCATTATTGTGCTTTGCAATGACTAATAATTTTCTCTTCTTTAAAAGCTTTATGATAATTTTTCTGAATAGTCTTTAGGCTATTGATAGTTTATAAGCGAAGGAAAATTAAATTTTTGGCATAACAAAAAAGAAAATTGTAATATTTGATTTTAAAACGATAAATCTTCAAAAACATGAGATTGGGTTCAATTTTTTTTTTTGAGTAATGTGAGAGTAATAGTTGAAGTAGTGATTAATTAGTTTTACATCATCAAAAGTAGTGGAATCTGAAACTCTAGATTTTTCTCATACTTGTCACTCAATCAATTTGTTCAGTAATTATGTTTAAATTTAATTCGTAAAATCAACAACAACAATTCCTTGTCTTAGCACATAATTAGGCAATTAATTATAAATATTATAATCAATCTCCGTGGACAAACCCATATTTGCCGCTTTTACTTTGTAGTTGTTGTGCGATTGCGGCTATAGGTTTTTAGGCCTATCAATTTTTGGCGTCGCTGACGGGGATTGAGAAATTGTTATTTTTAATTTTTTCTTTAATTTTGTGTTAATTAGTTTAGGATTTTCTTTATTTTATTTTTATTTTCCTTTTTAGATTTTATGTGGGTATTTCCTCGTTTTTCAGGTAATATTCTACATTTGTTGTGGAATTGCCTACCAAAAAAGGTAAGTAATAATACCCAATCTTTTATTTCATTAATTCTTAGATTTTTCATTATTTTTTTTAAAAACAATTTGTATATATTTCTTTTTTAAAAAATATTTTATTTATTTCTTATATATATAAAAAAAAACGTGCAGACACCATATTGCATCTTCCGGCACCGATTATTAGGAAAACACGTGGGATAGTAAGCTGAACCCTCTGGGATTTATCAGACGAACCACCACGAGCCTAGCCCTGTACCTTTGACTGTAGGTATATTTTGCTAAGGTAACCTGAGCTTACCTGATTTAGTCGAACCTGTATTTGCACATGCACAAATAAATAATTGTCGTCCTACGAATGTGGTTCCGATTAAAAAAAATGTCGAACTGGTATTATGAGGACCAATACAATGATTATCGACCCGAATCTCAAAATGGAAATTATTCGTACTATGACTATAGTGTAGAAGTACTTGGGACCACTACCAGCCTTCTGAAGGTTATGGTTCATACAATAGTGATCCCAATTTACTATTCGCACACTCACCCGTCATACGAACGGGTAAATGAGAAATATTGTAATGATCATAATGTATGTTCTCCTTCTTTGGAGGATTTAATTAAACAGTTGATACCTAACACTTCTTTTGATGCTAGTATTTCGTTAGAAGATTCACTCAAGCAGTTAACTGAAAATTCACGGAGGAGAGACATAGTGTGGGAACAAATTCATGATACCTTTAGAGAAACAGAAGAAGAACGGTCAACTCATAATATTGCTGTAAGTGAACTAAATTGCCAAAATAGTATTTCCAATTTTACCCTTGATAATAATGATAAATATTTACCTAATCTAGAGGGCGAGGTTTGGATTGAAAGCACTACTTGTTTAGATGTGGTTCAACCATCTTCATATTATTATTATGATGAGGATAGCATTGATGAAGAGTTTGAAATCCGTAATCATAATGATGAAGAAGTTTTCACACCAATTGAGCTTCATGATAATAATGATGTTTCTAGTTCCAATCCAAATAATATTGATGATTATTTACCTATTCAAGGGGAATTTTTTTTAACTAGAGATACCATTCTTATAGACTGTGAAATATTTCTTTGTTATTATGAAGACGATAATGGGTTATATAGGAACGAGTTTATCCCGAGATCAGTGTCTTAGAGTCAAACGATTTAAAGACCACAGTCTCTGACGAAGATGATAGACTCGTAGAGAATTTGAATAAGAGTGAAGGTACCCCACCTGATGATTATAATCTAAATGAAATAATTGACCATTTCCTTAAATCTGATAATTTAGAAATTAAGGAAATTGTGACTAGTTTGTCCAAGGACATTGACCACTCTAGGTTTTGGGGTGAATATTATTCTCCCTGCGGTAATCCTTTGACTCTTATAAAGGTCCCCCACTTGAGACTTGATGTTTGTGCCTCTACCATATTAAGAGATTATCTTTCAGAACTGTTTCCCGAACCTAATCATTTCAAAAAGAAATTCAGTTGTTAGAAACCCATCCTCTGGTTGACGTGGTTTACTCTGGTGATAATACCATTATTGACTTTGTTTTCCCACCAATATTTTATTTACCAAACGTGGGAATGTTTCAATTTCAAATATGTCAATTCTTAGATTTTGGAACTACATCTGATTATTTTAGAAAATTTGAATCGACACATTTACTTAAGAATGACCACCACTCTCATATATTCCATTTGTGGTCAACTTTAAGGATCCACAGTTATTTCGATTATTGCAATACGATTCATAAATTGTGACTAATCCTTTCTTAGTATGGCTGAAGACTTTAAACTTAGCGCTCTATGGGAGACAACCCATATGCTTTTGGTACACGGTGCTGGTAATATCTTTCCCCATCTCTTTTACTTTGTTCATTATTTTCTTTTTGTTCATGCTTTCATTCATTTATCTTTAGAACATCGAGGACTATGTTCAATTTAAGTTTGGGGGTAAGGGAGAATTTTTTTAAAATGTTAGTTGTACCAAAAACTCCAAAATTTAGAGACTTGTGAATAATTCAGGATGACACTAAGCATTCTAAGTATATGGAAACAAACCTCTTGGCTGTAGGAGTTAAGGGACCCAAATAAATGATCTATTCATAAAAAGATAAAACTCAGGTGTTAGAAATAACATGATAGTCGTCACCATATCTCGGAGTCGTCGCTATATCACGTTCTGTTTTTATTTTGGGCTATTTAATGTTTGGTACCCAGCAAATGTCCAACACATTAATTTGGTACCCAACATTTGAAATATTAAAGGTTGGTACCTTGGCCAACGAATGACCGTTAAATACTCCGTTTGACCAAGTTATTTTTATTTTTTCTAATTTTTATTAAAAAATAAAATTGGTTTGACAAGTTTATCCTTAACTCGTATTCTTTCTCATTCTTTGTTTCAGAAACAGAATAATAATACTAAATCCCATTCTCCTCTCTAAAATCAATGGAAATAGTTCTTGTATTCGACCCACAACGGTTCCTCTTCTCTCACTGTTTCAAACCCATATCTCAAATTGAGCTCAACCTTCTTCTGGTTCTCATCTGCAAAAAAAATCCAACACCATCAATCTTCTCCATACTAAAGACCCATCTCACACTCGAGTTCTCAACATGAAACCTTTAACGGATTCAACACCAACCCATTGTTTCCTTCAATGTTTTTTTCCTCATTCATCCTGATCTCGCTTCATTCTTGCCTCATACCCATCTTTCATGTTTTCTACATCGAATCCATTCTCTCAATGAACTGAATCTGGTGGTGGTTTGAAGCTCTGCTGCTACTAGATGAAGTTTTTGAGATGGGATTTCAGGTACGAGATTAGAGAAGAAGAGTTTGAGAAGAGATATGGGTGTTGGCAGAATTAGAAGATGGTTGTGGTCTGTGAATCATCCAAGAAGAAGATGGAGTTTCAATAATTAAATAGATTGAAGATGGGTTTTGATTAGTGTTTTCAATGGAGCTAGGGTTTTGATTTAATTCGAGAAATAACGAGAGAATAAGGAAGATGATTTTAACAGAAATTGAAATTGAGATGGAGGTTAATGTTCGAGTGATAGAGGATGGTTGTGTTGGTTCGTGTTGAAGAGAATGGGATTTGTGTTTGTTATGGGTTGTGATTAACTGAATGATATGTGAATGAGTGTATGAATCAATTGCAGGGACGAACCAGTCAGAATGGCCTAAATTTGGCCAGAAATCATCCGTAAATAAAAAGAAATCTGCCGGATTTTTAATCTGGCGAGTTAACCTACTGATTGACTGACCGATCCAATCGACTGTTGAAAATGATCAGTGAATGTAAAAAGAGATTGAATTTGAGATGGAATCAAAGAATAGGTCCTTTTGAAATCCCAGTGAATTATATGCTGTGTTGTTAACTTGATACTCTATCTGAAATCGAGTAAGATGGGTCGAAGCTTAAACATGATTAGAAAGAATAGGTTTTTTTGAATTTGAGTTTGATGATTGATGATTCTGAAATCGAGACATAACAATGAAGATTTGTTGCTACAGAAGATGAGAGGATGTTGATGTTGTTGAAGATGGAGCAAGATGAAGATCAATTTGATGATTTAAGTTTTCTCGAGGGATAAATATGTAAACTCAAATAAACTTTTAATAACAATTTTAAAAAATAAAAAAATATTGGTTAAACCGTGTCTTTGACGGTCAACGACAGGTCTGGGTACTAACCCTTATATTTGAAATGTTGGGTACCAAAGCAATGTGTTGGACATTTGCTGGGTACCAAACGTTAAATAGCCCTTTTACTTTTGCAATTTTTTGTGTTTCTCTAAGTGATTTGGTGGGGTCCTATTATTGCCTTTTTGTAACCGTCAGGATGAAATAAAATGATTGAGATCAAGCCCTAGTTTTTGTATTTTTTTCAGACCAATTTAAAAAAAATGACACTTGGATTAAAATATGTGTGTGTTCTCCCTATCTCCATCTCCTAAGCAGCGTGGAACTCAGGATCCATGGGAACTATCATGTAATCTGCTGACAAGGAGCATGCACTTAGATTCAAAAGATCTTATCATGTTGTCGAAAAAAATAATAATTAAAAAAAATAAAATAAAAAAAGTGAAAAATAATTGTATATATTCAATAAATCGACCGATGGGGCCCTTGTACATACCAGCTGAGTTGATACTAGAAATTAGGAGTCAGACCAGTGGGTGCGTGTCTCAATCTATTAGGGTTCATCTTGGTACTGACGATCATACAAATATTCTGGGAAATACCGTTCACCTTAGTCAACTGCGCACACTTTTATCTCCATATCCATCTTCTTAATCTATTTTTGTGATCAGGCACTACAAAAAAATGGGTTTAAGCGACTACTCGTTTTGAGTTGCTTAAAGCCCCTTTTAAGTCGCTATAACCGTTATAGCGACTAAAAGTGGCACTCGCTCCGTTGGTTGCGCAAAGCCATGTATGTCAAAGCCTTGAACGACCATGCAATCGCTCTAGCAATAAACCAACTAACCTAAAGCGAGTACTTTTCTCATTGCTTAACATTTAGACCAACTAACATGGAGCAAGTAAAATTGTGATCGCTTAATATCTAGACCAACCAATATAGCAAGTAAAATATCAATCGCTTCAGATATACCAATCATTCTAAAGCAAGTAAACTACTTAGTTGATAGATACATGGAGCAACTCTTTCTGAAATTGTTTGGTTAAGGTTTTAAGCGATCAAATAATTTTGCTCGCTAAAAGTGATTTCTGATTTTGATTGGCCTGAAGTTGGTTGCTCAAGCTTTTGATGTACAAAATTTTTTACTCTCTAAAAGCAACTTGTGGCTTAGGAGCTATTAAACTACCTAGTTGGAAGATACATAGAACAACTTAACCTGATGTTACTTGGTTAAAATTTTAAGCGATCAAATGATTTTGCTTGCTACAAGCGATTTTTGGTTTTGATTGTCCTGAAGATGGTTGCTTAAGCTTTTAAGCTTGCCTGAAATTGATTGCTCAAACTTTTAAGCTGCCAAAATTTTGTGTTTGAGTTGGTTGCTCAAGTTTTTAAGCTGCCAAATTTTTATGCTCAATTACTCCACAAATTACTCCACATATTCTAATTTTAATAATCCCAAATTAATATTAAAATTATGAACCAAATTAAAAACAAAATTAAATTTTATTATATCACATAATTCAACTTATGTCATTTGTTAAAAAAGTTACACTCTTTACAGAAAAAGAAAAAAAATACAATTAATTATTTCTTTAAAAAATATTTACAATCTCCACAATCTTGATGAAGATAGAGCTGAGTTTTTTTCCTAAGCCTGATACAAAGCCAATTTGAACAGTTTCATCCAGTACCAACCAATTCTGGTTACATGTGCACCAGAAAGTCTCCGACACGTCCATTTGTCACATGTGCACCAGAAAGTCCCCGATTAGGACAGAATCCCCTTCCAGATGGACCCGTTAAAGGATACTGCACAGGCTTCATTAAGGATACACCAAGGAACGACTGACCCTGTAAAATTAAAAAGAAAATAAACCAACCAGATAAATAAAATAGTAGTTTACACTTTATATTATACCTATACTACTAGTATTTGGGTAAACAGCTTAACAATAAAAGGCATTAGGAAAAGCTACCAACATAAGATCTGAAACCTATACAAACATATTAACAGAGAGTTGGCTTTATTAAACAGTTCAATGGTACCAAATCACTCTTTTATTGATATTGACAGGTGTATGTATGTACTCTTTTAAGTTACATGAGAACACTCACCATAGCAAGAATGCAAGTTGTAACACCTGTTCTACAAGATACCCAATTCTCTGTCTGCTCCCTTAACCTTCGGATAATACTTCTCCATCAGAAGTCATTCAAGCCATGAAATAGTAGCACATATGTAATCCATTAGAATTCAATCTAAAAGACATAAACAAACCATGGAAATCTCACTAAAAAGAATGGAATCAAAATAGTACTATCAAATTCTTGTTCTAGGACCTTTTCCTTTCTTGGCTTTTCCAACACTGATTTTCTCTTCTTTCATGACTTCCCAGGATTTTCCTTCTCCAACCTGATCAATGGTCGTACATAAGAATGACTTTAAAAAATGATAGTTCATAGGTACTCCGTCAATACTACAAATCTAAAAGTTCAACGATGAAAATAACCATGTTGGATGACAAAATCTTGTGTCAACATAGAACTTGCTGATCAAAATAAACCCCTAGCTAGGTAGTGAAATGAATATGAAATGAATTTGGATGATACTATTGAGAATATAACTAGGCAGTGAACGCTTAATCATTATTTCAGTTTACATTTTTGTTTACTTTGGGCAGAATAAACGAAATAAATGATTGTGACTGTTCATCAGCTAACTTCCTTTTGGTTTTCATCATCACGACTTGCTGATGGCAGCTTGAATCTCTGCTAGAGTTCTTCCCTTTGTTTCAGGTACTAACATGGCGATAAATATTATAGCTAGTCCGTTAACCACATCATAAATGATAAATGTACCTGCAAAGCACACAAAAAAACAAGTAATGGTGAGTACTCGTGTTTTAAAAGTTTGGTTTCAGTAGTTCAAAAATGGAGATTAGTTACCAGAAGAGCTCCAGCTCATGAGGTAATTGAATGTGTAGGAAATCACCCATGAACCAAACCAGTTCACTAGTGTCGCTAGACTTCCAGCTACCCCTTTAACATGTATTGGAAAAACCTGCAAGAGAAATAGATGCGTAACTGCAACCTCTTGCTTAACATGTTAGTAAAATTGGGAAGAAAAATTTAAGAAGATTGAAATTACCTCAGACATCACAACCCATGGAACTGCACCCATTCCTACCGAGAATGATCCAATGTACACCTATAATAAACCCACAAATATGAATAACTTTATACCTAGAGTAGAAAAAGACTTGCTTGTGAAGCATTAAGTTCTATCAGTCTTACCAGTATTCCTGTTACAGTGAGGGCTAGTACTGCATTGAGCAGCAAACCATGGTCATGATTCACATAATATGTCAAGTTTCAAAAAAACAAAAATTAGCCATGAAGATTCTTGTTTATTAGTAAAGTTGTTTAGCTCTACCTTCATATAGAATGCAATTCCAGTCAGAAGGCAACCAAGAACCAATCCTGTAATTAGATACACCCGTATATACACTTACTTGTTTTGTTCTTGAATAAAAGTAACCGCTTGCTGGACAACATATAATTAAAATTATATTTACACCATCAACCAAAACTCTTTGGTTCTTGCGCTTGATATGGATTTCTCTGAGTCTCTAAACATGGGTTCCCTTTCTAATTCAGAATTAAAGCGTAAATCACCATCATCGTCATCTTCTACTCATGGTTTTGTTGTTGATTCTAAAAAAAAGAGGAAAGTTTTCATATCTAGATGGTCGGGTGTAAAAAAGAAATATACTGAATTCACAATATTATGTGATGTTGATGCTGTTTTGGTATGTAATTTCGAAGGAACTGTCTACATATTACCAGGTTGTGAAGATAAATATCAGGAGATTTTGAAAAGGTATAGTATGTATGATGATAATCAAAAGGGGAAAAGGAAAAGGGGGTTACATTCTTCTGATGCTGATGACGATGATGGTGTTTTGTTTATGACTAAGAAGAGTAAGAATATGAGTATTTCAAAGGAAATATTTTGCCCTAGTTTTTCTATAATCCACTAGTACATGATCTTGAGGAATCTAAAATAGAGAGGAACCAGAGATTGGAGAGTTTGATGGCTAGGAGAAGTTAAAAAACATCACTTTTTTTACTTCGATCAGATTTCCTCTCTTGACATGGGTTAGGGTTTACAGAGAAAAGGGAGAGGGTGGGAGGCGGACGAGAAGGAAAAAGATATTAGGTTTAATGATTTTCTCTCTCTTTTATGCTTATATATGAAAGGTAATCTTTCCCTCGAGTAACTGATCAAAGAGATTGACGGACATGATTTTTTGTTTGTGTGTTCCCTACGTGTATCTTAACTCAGTTATAGTGTAATAGAGTTGGACGATCATTACCTTCGACACCAATTTAATTGGACCACTAAGATCTGATGGTTAGATTCTTTCCATGTGTCAAAAATAAAAAACATTGAATGGTTCTCACGGTTTTAATAATATGTGGTGCAGATTCGGTGTCATACAGATCTTAAAGGTTTTGGATGGTTCAGATTCGGTGTCATACGGATTGAGACAAATGAGTAAGTTAAATGTGTGTTTTTCTTTGTGTTAAAAAAGAAAATTTGAACGGTGGATAAACCACCTCATGCGGATCATGAAGGTTTCGGATGGTCTAGATTTGATGTTGGATTATCATACGGATTGAGACAAATGTGTGAGTTAAACTATGATTTCATCAATCTCACTAAAATTCACTCAACTTTTTATCGAACCGACTTGAATACACTCAATTTTGATCGATCTTACTTAATTATATCAATTTCTCATCAATTTTACTCGATTTCACTTTGATTTATTGAATTTTATTCAATCTCAATCAAA
>JAJJMC010009994.1:777834-801473 GCA_023531435.1 Papaver californicum | reverse complement strand
TATCGAACCGACTTGAATACACTCAATTTTGATCGATCTTACTCAAACTATATCAATTTTCATCAATTTCACATGATTTCACTTAGATTTATTGAATTTTGTTCATTCTCAATCAAACTTATTCATTTTTTTATCGATCTAACAAATATAAAGATATCAAACTATGATTTCATCAATATCACTAAAATTCACTCAATTTTTTATCGAACCGACTTGAATACACTCATTTGATCGATCTTACTCAAATTATATCAATTTTTCATCAATTTCACTCGATTTCACTTTGATTTATTGAATTTTATTAAATCTCATCAAACTTATTCATTTTTTTATCGATCTAACAAATCTAATGATATGGAACTATGATTTCATCAATCTCACTAAAATTAACTCAATTTTTTATCGAACCGACTCGAATACACTCAATTTTGATCGATCTTACTCAAACTATATCAATTTTCATCAATTTCACTCGATTTCACTTAGATTTATTGAATTGTTCATTCTCAATCAAACTTATTCATTTTTTTATCGACCTAACAAATCTAAAGATATCAAACTACATATTCACTCAATCTCACTAAGTTATCCGTCAATCTTATTTAACATCGGTCGGCCTCACTCAATTTCTCTCGGATTCCATCGGTTTCTCCAGTTATCCATTATTTTAACCGAATGTCATCGATCTTAGTCAATTTTACAGGTAACCTATCAATCTTATCCAATACGGCTCGATCTCATTAGATTTCTCCTACATATCGTTCGATGTCGATTGAGAAAATCTATTTCAACATCACGGTGATGGAGAATTGCCTCCCAATTCAATACAATTCAATACAATTCAATGCAATCGTCTCAATTCAAAAAGGACTGAATTTTCAATTTTGTCCAATATCACTCGACCTCACTTAATTTATTTTGGATTTCATAGGTTTATAGTTAAATAATTGTTTATATTAAATTCACAAATCAATATTCTTTTTTTGTAGTAAAGAAATTTAAACCTATGTTTTAACTAGGAGTATTTTTTTTTATTTTACGATGAAAATAATTTTAGCTTTTTATAAATTTAGAAAAATATTAATTGTTTATAAATGTAGTAACAAATTAATCTAAATATCGTAGATTTTACTACAATAATGTTAAAAATTTCAGGGATACTAATTCATACAATTTAAATAAATCCTAACCGTTAGATCATTTAAATTGAAGATAGTACGATCTGTAACGTTTTCATTTAGCCAATAGCAAACCAAGTTATCTAATACTCGAATGGATTACAAATATAAAAATCACACAGATTGCCTCCAAAATTGCGGGAATAAACAATTTTTGGCGCAAAATTTCCTACCAAACTTTCTTCTCCCTCCGAGCGGAACCCTAGCCGCGTCCTGCCATAGACTTGTTTTCCCTGCCGCACTCTCTATTCTCCCTCTCCAACTCTCTTACCCTGCCACACTCTCTATTCTCCGTCTCCAACTCTCTGAAACTTCACCA
The DNA here is from genome assembly GCA_023531435.1 of Papaver californicum. Classification (NCBI taxonomy): domain Eukaryota; kingdom Viridiplantae; phylum Streptophyta; class Magnoliopsida; order Ranunculales; family Papaveraceae; genus Papaver; species Papaver californicum. Next base: position 799,976 of record JAJJMC010009994.1, on the reverse strand, counting down.
ACTATGATTCAGTGAAAAGCTTTAATTAAGAACCAATCAATAAAGGTATTTTTTCACTCAATTTTGATTCAATAATGAAGATCCAAAAGAGAGAAATTAGGGCTTTTTAATTTCTCTCTGGTTTATCAACAAAGTTGTGATTTCGTTTTATTTTAGGGCTTTCATGTCTGGGTTATACGATTTTGAGGGTATGGTTCCATTTCTTTTCCTTTTTTCTCCTGTTTCCATAAGCTAAACATCAGAGTCAGGAGGTACTGGTGTTAGCAGAGTTTTGGGTGTTAACTTTTTTCTCCTGTGTGTAGGTTCTCTTTGATTTGGTAGTTAACTTTTGGGTGTTATTTATTTATTTTTTTATTTTCAAAATCAATGTTATGGTTCCGGTAGTTTGGATTTGGAGGTTTTCTTTGTGCATTTCTGTTTTTCTTTTGAAAATCAATGTTATGGTTCTGGTACTGGAAAGGTAATTTAGAGTCTATGTCTTTCAAATGGATCAAAGTTTGATCTGATGCTATGTCAAATGTGGCACTTAAGGGTTGAGTTTTTGATTTGGGTTGAGCACTTGTGTTAGAACTGAAATTGGGTTGAGTACTGGTGCCGTTCAATCTAACTTCTCTTTGATTACTCCTACTTCTGCTGTCTTCCAGGTTTGATTTCTTTTCACTTTGTATAGATCTGGGTTCTGTTCAGATTACTTAATTTTTCTGCTAGAAATGGAGATTTGATTTAGAATCTGCTGCTTTGTAATTTCTACAAAGAGTTTCTTTGATTTTGTATAAATTTTGTACCTTTATTGTTTGTGCTTCAACTGATAATATTTCGTTTTAGTACTTTTCTTTGATTAACATGAATGTTTTGGTTTTTCATATCGTGATTGATCATGTTGACAACTAGATTTGCTATATGTTGATGATGTTAATTTCATTAGCAGTTCACTTACTCTGCCTTTTCTTTCTTTTCTTTTTATGCAATGTGTTTTAGCTATTGTTGGTTGGTGTAATCCTCCCTCCACAACACTAATTTTTGAAGGGTTGACTTACTTTTCAGGGGTGAATGGGGTGCTGGCACTACAATGGATATATAAAAACAGGGAGGACAGTGCAACTGCTGATATTCATACAAGGGTTGATATGTATCTCACTTTGCAGTCCATCTGATTGATTTCATGGATCTGATTAAATGGGAGAAGATGGGATTTGTTAATGCTGGAACTCTATGACTTCCACAACTAGTCAACAAACTTCTAAACAGTGTAAGAAATTTAGGCCTTTTTGTTTCTTCGGTTGAGTTTCTGAATGTTTACCAGCCTCAACCAATCTCGTATCTAGTTATGCTATAAATTGTTTTAGGAATTAGATTCTTAAAGTTCTGCAATCTCAATGAAGCTACATGGTAGTGAAAAGACGCTATCATCTCTATGGGGTGTTGGCTAGAGATGAATTTCAATTTTACTTTTGAGCACCCATTTCTGCATATATCTTTTTCGTTGACTTTCAATTTCTGAGTGAATTTGTTATATTTATAGATGTAGTTGGTGCTCTAGCCAAGATCAAATCCAAGCCTACAATATTATACATTAGATTTAAGAGCTTGACTCTATCCTTATGTTAGGATTTCCATGACATTTGCTCAGGTCAGGTCCTGATTCAGGGACCTCTTTTCCACCCTTTGTCATGGATCTAACCAGGTTAGTATACTCGGTTTTCTCAGGTCAGGTCCTGATTCATCAATTATCTCCTCCCTGAAGTGACTCAGCAGTAACGAGGATCTCAGGTGTAACCATGTGATGCTCGTGACACTTCTTGTAAACAGAGTTCAACAGATAAGAAACAACCAGCAGTGTATTGGGTCCAGAAGAACAACCTAAATCTGCAGTGCATACACTCTTCATCTTCTCAATTGCAGATATGGTACTATTATAAAGCCTTAAGTATATGTCACATATTGCTTCCTCTAACATTGCTTTTGTCATGCATATAGCTTTGTTGTGTTCATTCATGAAAAACGACAAAACAGAATAAGTTTCAAATGTACACTTTCTTAAATAAGAGATAGAATGTGAGATTCAGAGCTGGAATCGGAGTTAGAGAAAGACCTGAGCTGATGAATTAGAAGAATAACTAGTTTCTGCATTGCCTCCAAATGTAACACATGTCTTTTAGTGTTAGAGATGAAAATTGGATCTTGACTAGCTAGCTAGGTGCATAAAATTTTGAATTAAGAAAAACCTGACATAACCACTCTGATCTTTATTTATATATTAAGCTTACAAAGATAGGACAGAAAGCATGGGCAGCTGATTGATACTCTGATCTTTATTCATATCGTTTTGTAGTCTAGATGGAATTTCATCACATGGGTGTGTAGTTTGGTACAAAGTACTTACATTTGAGCTATAACTTGCAGGATAGATAACACAATATGGAATGCTGGGGAGGAGCTACATCGTGAAACCTTACCTCTGCAAATGGGTTCTCTCCTATACCGATTAAATGAACTCAAATCATCTACTTGGTATGAAGTGAAGATATCATATCCAACTTCTGTATGTATACTCTTTCTTTCAATAGTATTACTTTCAGAATTTTCTTCATGGAAATTCACTTGGGCTATTGAATAACAACAGATCCCCGCCAGCTTTTTCATTCAACTGATAAGGGACAAATCAGATATTGGGCATAACTGGAACAGAAGATTACTCAATACAGAAGAACTGATTTTCAAGGCTGATAGTGACGATCCTAACCACCAGGTTCGATAAAAATTGCATTAAGAAGCATGTTGTATAGTGCAACTTTTGAAGTGTAATCTATGCAGAGTTTGGATCAAAGTGGGAAGTATGTTCTTGTATCTGTGAAGCCTGATGGGTTTGTTGCGATTCCTCACACAAAGGAGAGAGAACTCGTCTTATTTAATATATGATAGACACATTTTAGTGTCTAAATTACACCTTAATTTCTAGTGAGTTAGTATTCGATTTTGTGTCTATTACGTGTTTTATTGCTTTTGCAGGTACATTAGAATAATAAAGATTTGTGGAAAAATTGGCTCAAAAAGTGATAAAGGCACCCAAGGACAAGTGTTATTGGCACCCTAGAAATGGATAAGGGGCACCCTCGAGTCAACTCGGTCAAAATCGGGTCAAACCCGAGTCAAATCGGTCAACCCGAGTTGGCCGAGTCAATCACCGATTCAACTCATCGGCAGCAACTGTACACTCAAAATCAACGTGATTTTCGAGTTATTTTGCTTCCAAATTGATACAAAAGCTACAAGAGTCCAAGAACAACTCAAACACATCAAGTTAGAGTGATTTACGCCGGAGAATATTGCACAATCATGAATTTGGACGGAAAAATGGATTCCGGCTTGGAATCGGATTTGTGAAGATTTGGATAGATTTTAAGGAGTTCTATTAGGTTTAGAACTCTCCATAGGGTTCCTACACCCTATATATATGAAGACCAGCCGAAGAAATCAAGCAGAAAAGCCTAGAGATCGAAACAGTAGGTTTCCGGCCACTTCCGGTCATCGCCGGCCAACTGCTGCTGCTCCGGCCGGCGTGTTCTTCATCTACCACCGTCTGAGAAGACGACTCAGCCACACTTATAACTGTTGCTGATTCAAACTGCTTCTGTTGCCTATACTTTTAAACCTTTGTTGCTTAGAAACACTTCTGTAACGGCTGAACCCTATTCTGTAACACTTATAAACGTATCTGTTCAGCTGTTGCACTATTATTTCACCTTGTAATCAACTTTTTGAGCAATGAAAAGATCTTTTGAGCAAGTTTTCTTCTCCATGGGGTAAGTTTATTTACTGGGATGATGGATAAGGTATTTTTCTCAATTTTATGTGATTTAATTATTTTCTAATAATTATTTATAATTCTTTTATTATTATTTGCATGGATTTAAATTAGAAAAAAATGGTTTTTATTAAATAGTTGTGTTCTCTTTTGATGGGTCATGCTTAGTTAATTACTCTTGATGTCCCATGCTTAGGATTTATAATTATTCTTTTAGGAAACATATTTTTGGCAAACTTGAACTAAATTGTTAAAAAGAATTACATGATTAATCACATAGATTGTTAGAATTACCTGATTCCTGATTCCTGGTATTTTCCATATTTTCTAAAAATCATCTCTAGTGTATTTTTCTGATTTTTATTAGTTTAGGTTAAGTCCAATATTTTCTAAAATCATTACCTTCACAAGTTCGAGAATCGAACCTCTTTTTACCACTATATAAAATCACATCAATATACGTAACGTCAGTTTCTCTTGTTTACTTATCTAGTGATTCTCTATCAACTGTACTAATTCAAACATCTGCCCATTAGTTATTTCAATCATTTATTCCTTATAAAATGTCCTCGAGTAGCATCAACTATATAGGTTTCAATTTTCTTACATACCGTCTTCAAATTCCTCTACAAGAGTTGGCTTGATTTAATTCTGTTTGAGTCATGATTTTATTACTTTGAGTGGCTTGATTCAATTTTGTTTGAGTCGTGATGTTTATTACTTTGAGTGGCTTGATTCAATTACGTTACGTTAACGCTTTCCAAAATTGCTCAATTTCTTCTTTTTTAGAAGGGCAACCATATAGGTGAAATTATGTATGCATCATACAATATTTCGTCATTTTTGTAGTGAATATCATGCGGCTCCGGAATTTCTTTTTCAATTCGTGCATCCAAACATTTGCTCATAGTGAATGAAAACAATGATTTGAACAATTTTTCATGTTTCTATTAAACAAATCCTAATATGATTGTTAGATAAATATTAATTAAGTTCTCAAATGTACTTTAAAAACTGATTTTTTTTTTGAAATGATCGTAGCGGCTTAAACTTGGTTACTGAGAGAGATTTTACCAAGTAGTTCATTTTTTAACATGTGGTGGTGGATTAAACTTAGTTGCTGAGAGAGGTTTGAGCAACCAATTCATTTTCTGTTGCTACGAGTTTGTGCCTCAAAGTGAATAGCTACATGATCACTTTTTTAGATGCTATAAGTTACTTGAAAAACGGATCTAGCAATTGAACATATTTGGTCGTGGCTCAAACTTAGTGTTGAGAGAGGTTTGAGCAACCAATTTATTTTTTTGTTGCTACGAGTCGGTGCCTCAAAGTGAATAGCTACATGATCAACTTTTAGCTGCTATAAGTTACTTGAAAAACAGATCTAGCAATTAAACATATTTGGTTGTGGCTCAAACTTAGTTGCTGAGAGAGGTTTGAGCAACCAATTTATTTTGTTGTTTCTACGAGTCGGTGCCTCAAAGTGAATAGCTACATGATCAACTTTGAGCTGCTATAAGTTACTTGAAAAACAGATCTAGCAATTAAACATATTTGGTTGTGGCTCAAACTTTGTTGCTGAGAGAGGTTTGAGCAACCAATTTATTTTGTTGTTGCTACGAGTCGGTGCCTCAAAGTGAATAGCTACATGTTCATTATTTTAGTTGCTATAAATTACTTGAACAAAGGATCTAGCGATTAAGTGTATTTTTTTCGTTGCTAAATAATAGTGGACACATGTTTATTGCCGCCAAAAATTTTGCCAGTTGCAATTTTAGACGCTTAAACTATTTAAGCGACTAAATTTCTGAGCTCTTGCTAAGATTTTAGACGCTTAAACCCGTTTTTCTTGTAGTGAGGGGCAGAGTTAGAAATTCTTCTTTGGGGAGGAAAATATTTTTGAGGGTAGGAAAAAAGGCAATAAAAGGCTATGAATGGGCTAAATTTTCTTTTGGATAGACAAAATTGGGTTTGGGAGCCAGCCCAACAGGGTAGACAACTGCCTACCATTTCCATGGGCTGGCTCCGCCCCTGCTTGTGATTGTGGTTTTTTTAGATTCCGAGTATCATGATCCATTGTACGACTTCTGAGTAGTGCTTTATTTTTATATATACGAATTTTAGTACGTCTGAGTAAAAACTCGTGTACTACAATTGGATTCAAAACAAGGTAATTCCTCCCATAGCCAAAAAGTTTAGTAGCCAACTAAATAGCATGTTTAGTGTCTACCCTCAATCGTTCACAAGAAGCTAGAGTTGGAGTAAAGGTTTTGTGGGTATATCTCTTATAAACCCTCATGAGACCAAACTCTTCTACTACGACCACCTATGGGTTCAAAGGCTTGTTGCACACGCTAAGTGCAATCGCGATGCCTATGACAGTGAGTTAAGATTTTTATTTTCTAGATTAGATTTGCTCGAGGACTAGCAAATAATAAGTTTGGGGGTATTTGATAGACACATTTTTGTGTCTTAATTGTTCTCATATTTGTATTGTTATTTCTCAATTTTTGTAGTAATATTATTGTTTTGTATGTCTTTAGGTATTTTTAGGAAAATAAACTTTTGTAGAAAAGTTGGCAGAAAAGTGTTAAAAATATTCCAGAAAAGTGATAAAGGCACACATCAAATTGATAAAGGCACCTGAGGAAAAATTGATAAAGGCACCTATGCCATGGATAAAGGAACCACCTTCTCAAATTCAAAATATTCTTTTGATGTGAGTGATTAGAGAAGAGAGAGATCGAAAAAAAATCAATCTCAGAAAAAAGTTTCTTGAGTTGCAGACGAAGGTTGAAGAAGAAGAAGTTAACACAGTTTCAAATTGTTGTTATTTACCTTTTCCTTTAAATCTAACACCTTCATCAACAATTTCTTCAACAATAAAAACAACAGTTTCAAAAGCTTGATACATCTGGAAGCTGTTGTTGTTTTACTGCATCACCGAGCAGTCCTAATCAGCTGCACCCAAGAGCCATGCTTATCCACCACATTTGAAATTTGTCGTAAAATCGACAAGAAATAAAAGAAATTTGTAAGTATTCTCTAAATCAATAAAATCAAATGTTTAAACAAATTTCTTTTATTCTTTTTGCTATGAGTGGCTAAATTTCTTCTCTAGGGTGTAGGAGGAAACTATTTTTGATGTGTAACTATTAGTTTTCAATTTCTTTGATATATTACTCCATTATTGTGCTTTTCAATGACTAATAATTTTGTCTTCTTTAAAAGCTTCATAATAATTGTTCTGAATAGTCTTTAGGTTGTTGATATTTTATAAGCGAAGGAAAATTAGATTTTTGGCATAACAACGAAAGTTGTAATATTTGATTTTAAAACGATAAATCTTCTAAGACATGAGATTGGGTTCAAAAATTGTTTTGAGTAATGTGAGAGTAATAGTTGAAGTAGTGATTAATTAGTTTTACAACATCAAAAGTAGTGGAATCCGAAACCCTAGATTTTTCTTATACTTGTCACTCAATCAATTTGTTCAGTAATTATGTTTAAATTTAATTCGTAAAATCAACAACAACAATTTCTTGTATTAGTCAGAAATATTATAATCAATCTCTGTGGACAAACCCATATTTGCCGCTTCTACTTTGTAGTTGTCGTGCGATTGCGGCTATAGGTTTTTAGGCCTATCAGAAAGAAAGTAAACAGGTAAGCTTTTCAAAGAACTGTTGATCAAAGTAACTCTACCATATTTGTTCATGAATTTCCTTTTCCATGATGCCAACTTTTGTTGCATTCTTTCGACTGTCACTTCCTATACAACCAGGATTCTTTTAGATGCACCCACGGCCATGCCAAGAAAAGTATTGGGCATTTGATCTAACTTACTCCACAACATCAGAGGTAGCTCATCCACAACATTTGTATATATATTTGATATTGCACTTTTGTCCAAATTCAGTTTAAGCCCAGTTAACACTTCAAAAACAATAAAAATAACAATTAATCTCTTTACTCCAGTCTTGCGAACATTAATTTAACAAAAAAATTGTGTCATCTGCAAAATATAAGTGACAAATTATGATACCTCCTATTGCCACCTGAAATCCTCCAATTTTTTGATCATGGACAACTGCTTTAAAAAGTTGAGAAAGAATTTTCACAACTAAAAATAAAGAGGAAAGGTGATAAGATGTCACCTTGCTTTGTTCGTTTAGAAGGTTTAATTCTACTTGTAGCTTCTTCATTTACCAACACTGAAAACTGAGCACCAGTAACACCCCAATGGATGCAACTTATCCATTTTTCTCCAAATCCATTCTTTCTTAATATAGCAAAGAGAGCATTTCAATTAATATTGTCAAATACTTTCTTCATATCAATCTTGCACAGAATGACAGACTTCTATTGCTTTACTCTACTATATATTTACACATTCATTTGCCACAAGAATTCCATCCAAAACCTACTTGTCCTAATGAAAGCTCCATGTACATTAGAATTCAACTTTGGCATAACTACTTTTATTCTCTCCGCCAAATGAGTTATGAGACTTAGTTCTGTGTTATGATAGTAACAGTAATCCAGATCGGGAGCGGCGGCAAAGAAAAAGCATTCAAAAATGCCTTCACCCATCACTAACTCATCAAAAGTAATTTCAATTTCAGGAAATGAAATCATCCACGTTAAAGAAAACATTTCTCTCTCACAATTCTTCATGGTGCATGCTCATGCCCGACCAATCTTTCTAATACGCGTTCTTTTTTGCTTTTCCAGTAACATATACACTTATATAATATCTACCACTAAAGTGTATATTCCCTCCAACTCTAAAGTTTCTTAACTTGAGGATCAACTCAATCCCCCACCCTCCGTGTACAAAATTTAAGGACTTCTTATTTTTATACGGATGTTCCTGCTTTGCTAGCGATGCGGAAATTTTGTACACGTAGGTGTCACTAGCCTACGAGTTCCAATGTTAATTTTGAGTCCTTCACTATTGTACCCCATCTAGTATCTACAAATGCACACCCAACTTTTCTTAACTTCCATAGTTCTATTGGGTACCATTTAAAAAGCAGAATTGTCACTTTCGAAATTGTTGATTACTTCAAAGCAATCTAAAAAGAAGCAGGTGATCATTGAGTTTGGCCAATTAGACAATCAATCTGAAGTTATATCTGATTTGATCAAGAAAAATAACAAAACAAAACATAAAAGTTAGGCCAATCTGTTATATATACATGATAATGATCAGTTTCTATCAATAACACCCACCAAAATAAATAATTGTAAGAGAATATTAATAACATGCTTATATACTTGTAAAAATCCATTCTCATATACTGTTACTGTCTTTATTCAATTTTTACAGACTTAACCAAAAAAAAAAATTATAAAAAAAAGAAGATGAAAGTTTCTTATTTTTTGTTGCTGAATAGCACCTCTAAATTGATCATGATCCCATAACCCAAATGAAGAAAAAACACTGTAAATTCTGAACTGATTTCTCTTTATTCAGAGTATATATAAGTAATGTCCTCAAAATCTAGTAGTGCATGTGGATCATCTTAAAAATCTATAATACGAGGATCTGATCTCCATTTTTTCTCTATTCTGTCTTTCATCATTAATGGCATAGACAGAGATCTAGAGAGGGAATAGTACTAGTTAATACTTTTGACTCACCCTTCTCTTCTTTCTGACTAATTAATACTCAGATGTACCCCTTTTCTTTTCTGACATGCTGCAAAAATTAAAAAGCAGCCTCTTATAATCTGTCTTCAATGATCTTTCTTTCTTCGTAAATGCATATATCTCATTAAGAATCAAGAGCAAATGGGGTTTGTAAAAGATCATAAGGAGCCCACAAAGCATCTAATGGACAAGGACGACTAGCATCAAGTCTAACCCAAGGCTTACCTTTACCACTCCAATGCAAAAGACTAACAGGACCAGGATGAAGATCTCTACATAATCCTCTAAAATTATCACCACCCAAACCATGTTGATTCCATCTATGATCAACTGAAGCGATATTACCAGCGAAAACAAGTAAAAAAGGCGGTAAAGAACCTAATTCGTATATTCTCATTCTCTTTTGTAATTCCATCCATTCTTCAATCTTTCGAGTATAATCTCCGTCTCTCCATCTCCCTAAATCTATCACCATTACTCCAGTGTTGAAGTAACAAGCTTTTCTTCCTTCGAAAGTTAACGACAAGGATGGGTTTGACCAAAATGTCGGTGTAAAATACGTCGTGAAATTCGCATTGCAATACTCCGGTGCAGCTAAAACTGTATCTTCCCCAAGTTCAGTTGCAGCGAGTTTAGCGATATCGTCGACTAAGATGAGGTCGGAATCGAGATAAACAACTCGACGTACGCATAGAGGTAGTAAATTTGCTAAGTAATTTCGAGCATAATTTAGCGGGCAATCTAACGCGGCACGAATTGAGGTAGAGATTAGTCCTAACACAGCTGAGTCATCGAATCGGTAGATGTGGAATCGGAGGTATGGGAATGATTTTGAGATGGTATTGTAAAGGTATTGAGTGTCGGTAGAAACTGAAGCAACGAAATGAAAGTCAACATTTTGTGGGCATGAAGAGTGTTGAAGAACTGATTGAATCGCTGCCATTGAACCTCGAAGATAAGCTGCGTCTAATGTCATTGCTACGTGTACGCTATTATCTGAACAGAACATTGAGACATCTTCATCTTCTTGATCTTCTTCTTCTGTTATTCTTGATGGACAATCAGGGGAATTATAAAATTGTGGCGCTTCTCTGAATCTATTGTTCCTAGTAGTAGTGGTTTTCCTTTCCGCAGTAACAATTGAGGTTGTTGTGGTGATGAGACAGACGAGGAGGAAGGGGAGGAGGAGAAAGTATGGTATGGACATGGTGGTGAGTGGGTAGTGAACAATGAAGATGATCAGGTGTGGGTTTAAAAATGAGAGAAGAGTGAGTTTTAGAGAGAAGTGAGGATCTTGGCTTAGAGCCTAAGTTGTTTGCTAAGAAGGCTGTAAAGTAATGTTGTAAGGTGAGAAGTCGAGGGAGATTTTTGAAAAGAAAGTCGTCGTATTCACACTACCTATTAAGCAGTCCTTTTTAGAATAGGAAAATTGGTAATATGTCCTACTTTCAAATATTGGTTGGAAATATCTAGTTTTTCCATCCACGAGTGTTAAGTGTTAAGTGGTCAAACTTATCACACATGTGATAAGTCACGTACGAAAAAAAAACAAAGACACCCTTTTGGTCGAATGTGCAAACAACATGCTAGGGGAAGAAGATAGGACATACTGAACGATGTGTGACACGTGTCACTGAAAATCAAACGGTTATAAAAACGTTGTACCTTTTCCAATTTGCCTATTTTTTTAATGAATTACCAACATGTCCTAGTAAGCTAGATTTCTCCACATAGAGCGAGATTCACATTTATGATTGGATTTTTAAGATGATGACTCGTGTTTTAACAATTGGAACGAACGGTGAGAAATTTCTTATCTTCTTCCCTTGAAGAAGAAGTGTTATATATATTGATACCCGATGTTTTAGTTGATTTACAAAGTGGTTTATTTATATTTTTCCATGTAATAATGTAATAAGAATTAAGCATATGATTGTTAATTAACACTAGACAAAAGATTATCTCTAATGTGAAGTTAAGAAACAGTTACCATAACATCAAAAGATTAACCATGCCAAACAGTTGCAATGGTCACAAATCAGCATCTAATGTCAGATTGGTCCCAAAATCAAATCCTATTTTCGATTGAAACAATATAGTTTGAATTAAACATATATGATGATAAACCCAATTTCAATAAATTCTAAAATCAACATCTAATTTCAGATAAATCCCAAAATCAATCCCAAGTTTCGATTGAAACGATATAATTCGAATTAAGCGTATCTTTGATTTATGTCTTCTTCTTCCCTTTATATCTTCGTCTCTCAACTGCTTGATCTTCAATCAACTTCGCAGATTCCTAATCTTCGATGTATATAAGATTCTATGAACAACTTACTCTGATTCCAGTCTTCGTCTTTCAAAACTCAGAAACTTCGATCTAAAATCTCAAATATTCTCACACATCTCAACTTCTCTGGTTTTGTCTGTTTCACCCTAATGAAAAGGGAAATAATGGAGGGGAGAACAGATCGATTATGATTAATGAAGACAGGTGGTGGGATTAACACAAATCGGCATCTCTGACCGTTTATTTTCTCCGAAATATAAGTTATTAATTAAGATGAAGACTGTGTCAACTAGTTTATAATAATAAATCTGATAAAGGTAGAATTGTAATTTAACCATTTCGCGATATCTCATGACATGATATATTGACTGGCAAACTCGAGAAATTCACCACAACACTCTTGGATGGAAAAATTAACAATCGGGGTATATTCCCGAACCCTGGAAAAGTGGGACATGTTCTCGACCAACATTTGAAAAGTGGGGTATATTACCAATTTTCTCTTTTAGAAATTTTTTTGATTGAAGAGTATGATGTACTCCTTTCATTCGAAAATAATAGGCAACATTATTATATTTGGGTATATTAAAAAGATAGATTTGTTTTAATAAATGAAAAGTTCTATGATTTAAGATTACTAATTTACCCTATAAAAACTACTTTTTTTCTTATTTTTATTACTTAAACATAAGGGGACCACTTATTTTTCAAGAATATTTAAGTAAAAAATATAAAAAAATATTACAAATGACTGATTTTCTTATTTTTTATATTAAACCAAACAAGTCTATCATTTAGAAACGAAGAAAATATTATACTACGTGGAAAAAATCTCTAATTGGATTTTTATATTTTGAAAATTTCATTTCCTCTGTTATAACTCATGCCAATTTTGATTTTTCTATTTTTGAAATTCCATCTCCTCTGAAATAATTGTCCACATCATATTTGGTTGCTCCAGTGAACTCCAATGGTATTTAAGGCACAATTTATCAATATCTTACAATTTTATCAAGTATATTTTTATCACAGTATCTTCCAATTACCACAAAGCAGGTAAAATTTATATCATTAATCTGCCACCTTCTAAAATTGATAGTTACAACTTTTGTTTATTTTCATCATATAATCTCTTATTTCAGGGGAAAAAAGCACCTGAAATAGTGGAGAGTTTTTTTTTTCCATACTCCAACTACCTACAGCTAAAAAAAAGAAGAAGAAAAAAAGAAAAATCCGCTACCTCTGTCAAGAGAAGGAGAAAAATGCTTTAAAAACAAAAAGAGAAGAAGGAGAAAGCCATGTTGAAGTTGAACAATTAAGTAATTATCCTTTCTCAAGTGTGTGGCTAAAATAAATATGAATACGCTTCTTTCTAACTTTGACATTTCGCAGTTAATACTCTTGCGATTCGTAATTAAGGCCATGATATATACTTAGGTTTTTGTGGATTAATCAATTTGAGTGTTTGAGTAACTTAAGTTCATCATTATAAAGAAAGAAGAAGTCAATCACTATATCAAATGATGGTTCCCGTACGTTTGTCTGGATTAAATTTATATGGATGCTAATTAAATAATTAATCATTCTGACGAGTCATTAAATACTCTTTCCCCCCAAAAAGTGAGTGTTAATTTCATGTAACCACAGAGAATCTGAAATAGTAGTTCTTTAACCTTAAGTTTTTTATAGTTATAGTGATGATGTGTGGATAGATGCTGCATTAGTCTAAGGATTAATTAGATAACAGGGAACATTGTGCATGTTAACACTCGTACTACTTTTTAGTAACTAACCGGGATCTATATTCAATGTCCACATTATTAAACCTAACTCAATCTCCCTAATGATCAATTTTGGCTCACTTAATACGCAAAAACTATAATATGGAGTATTAATACGCAAAAACTGCACATTCAAAACATTTCCAGGACGTGCAGTACTGCTCCGGAGACGGATCTAAGGAAGAGTTAACATGGGCGTGATGACCAGTTTTCACTTTTATAAATATCTTTTTTCCTTTTTAATATACAATTAATTGGTTCAATAACCTTTGTATTATTTTTCATAGGTCTAAAAGACACGTAAGATTAGATACTATTTAAATACTCAAATATATTTAAAATATTTTCTAATATCCAAATTGGATATTTCACCTAAACTTTATACGGATATTTATATCCATAGATTAAAATACCCTTATTTCTCCTCTATCCACTTAAATATCTTGGAAGAAACTCATACATGCCTAGCAACTATCACAGACCGGAAACATGTTGCTACAAAACAACTAACAACTTCACCAATCGCATTAATGTTAGGATACACGTTATAACTAGTAGACCAAAAGCAGTAGTTAGAAGTTGGAACGCCTAATTTTTACATAGTGAGCAACATAACACAAAAATGCCAGAACGCCAAAGAGATAAAAAGAGGGAAGCATAATAAAAAAAATCAAACATTTAGAAACTTATTAATTAGTTCGGATAGTAAGTTATCATCCTTTTAATATACGATTAGAATGACACTCTACACTCGTGTTCAAAAAAGTACATACTAGTCAAGCACCACAACAATAGCACCGATTACGAACACCATCATAACATGCGTTATTGAAGAATTCCACATCAACAATCTGATCGGGACCGGTTTCATCCCAGTTTAAACATGGGCGAAACCAAATTCAACCCTGTCTAAAACAGGATGAAAACAGTTTCATCCTAGTTTAAACATGGGAAAAACCAAATTAAACTTTGTCTAAACAGGATGAAACCAGTTTCATCCTAGTTTCAAAATGGGTGAAACCAAATTCAACCCAATGTAAAACAGGATGAAACCAGTTTCATCCTAGTTTAAACATATATACCCAATCTAAAACAGTTTCATCCACATCAACCATAAGAAATTCAACATACCAATGATAAAAAAAATTCAACTTTCAATCATAAGAAATCAAAGATAAATCATTCAGTTACATCTTAGAGATAAATCACTTAGTTACATTCATTTATATGAAAACAGAATCAACCAATTCACCGATCAATGCATGCCAATCTAAAAATAAAAATAAAAAGGAGATTTAGGGTTTTAATACTTAAATTTTAGGATTATCAAGAGTCATTTTGTAAAATTAATTTATTCAAACTCTAATTAGGGCATTTAGAAATCTTTAATGATGGAGGAGTTTATGTTTGTGGTAGTTGTTGTTGAATGTCGTTTGAAGGTGGAGACTGTGGAGAAAGAAAGGTGGTGGTAGTTGCTAACGATGGTGGAGATGTGGAGAAAGATGATGATGGAGGCAGTGTAGAAAGAAAAATGGTGGTGGTTATTGATGATGGTGGAGACAGTAAAGAAAAGGAGGAGATTTTAGAGGGGTTCGATGTGGAATGTGATAGAGGGAGGAACCAATTTCAAATAGGTTAAAGGGTATTTTTATCAGTGTCAGATTTTATTGGTTCCCGTCTAATTCACCCAACCCAATACTTTAACCGTCCATTGGAACTAAATTTTAAGTTTTTCTGGACATATGATCCTTTTTTTCTTTAATACATGTTATTTTTATCCCAAATTAAAAAAGAAAGAAAAGAAAACCTGGCTCAAGACCTGGGGGTTAGCCCTTTAAGTACACTACCTAGACTTTTAGTTTAGAAAAAAGTTGGACTAATCTAATGTATGCTCAGGTCATATTTGGCTATTAAGATAACCTGGATCCATCATATATTAGCCAAAGAAACCAAAATTAGAGGTCTACGGTATATCTTCACACCCTTGCTACCACATTAATAATAGCTTAATGTTATTTTTCTTCGTATCTTCAACAAGTTATTATTTCTTATATGTGTTTTCTTTATTAATACTCCATCCGTCATAGTAAAAATGGATGTTTCACTTTTTTATTTTAATTTAAAATAAAAATAAAAAAGTGAATCACCCATCTTTTCTTTGACGAAAGGAGAACTTTTATCTTTCCATCGATAAATATTCTTTTCAATCTAAGAAGTTGTAGTTTATACAATAAATTTATTATCTAGTCTGATGGAGTTCACCATACCCTAATTAGTAATTCGTCGAATTATTCAAGAATGAACGAATTAAACATGACCGAATGATACATCCGTCTAACTAAAACTCCAACTCCAATATACGCATAATATAGGGTTTACAAATAATGCACGAATAATTCAGAAATGTAATTCGGATAGTTAGTTAACAGTTGAGTCAACTAAGTCAATACCGATTCAAAATTTCTTACTTTATATATTTTTTTTTAAATGTACTTTATTTTAAAGTCTTTTCAACCAATGACTTCAAACATGTTAGGCAACGCTCCCACCACTGATACATTACATATTTTGTATATATTACATTTCAAACCATATTTTTATATAAATTTATACTAAAATATCTTTTCATATGGCTGATATATGCCGAATTTTTAGTATCGAAATCACATTTGTAAAACGAATTATACGCGTACGTATGCCGTTCCAAATTATCGTCGAACAACAAACCGTTGACCCGGATTTTTAACCGAATCTGAATTATCCGAATTCGTATAATACTCATACGTTTATCGTCCTGAACTTCTATCCGTACCCCGAATTGCTAACTAGGCACCATCCCTCTGTTTTTCTTTTCGGGTATGAGGAAAATAATTCTATTTAGTGGAACTTTCACTGACTCCTCCCCGTGGATATAGATGGAGATGGAATTGAAACAAAATGACATGATAAATTGAGATTCAGATTGGACCTGCTTTGGGGCAGGTCTAAACTGGTGGCTCTGTCGAGAAGACGAGCATTCAGTATAAATGTAACCGCTAAAAAACAAACTAGTGGATCTAGCAAGGTTCGCAGTACGCGATGATTTATTCATTTTCCAAAATATAAATATTGCAATAATGTCAATTAATGTAAATGATTGTAAATATAAAGAATTTGAGATCGAATCTTAGGATTAGTATCTTTGAGTATTAGTAAAATGTTCTCTCACTCTAATCCTACTCTCCTTTCCTGAAATGCTCTTAGGGTAACTGCAGCGGGGCGAGTAGAGTAAAATACCAAAGAGTAAAAAATTTACTCTTTGGTCCGGCCTAAGAACAACGGTAATATAGTTGGGCGGTGTTCTAGCAACGCGTTTGGTGTTGGGCGGTGTCCCAGCGTTGCGCTTGGAAACACGAGCGAAATCTTAGGATAACGCTTGCTCTAGAAGGTATTCCAGCGCAACGGGCGGAGTCCTAACGTAACGTCTGGTATTCTAGGATCACGCTCGACAAACGTGCGGTACTCCAGAACCACGCATGGTGGGGCGAAATGCTAGAAGCTCGCCTGAAGAATGTGGACATGTGCGAAGAAACCGTGTGATGGGAATAGGAAGGACGGTGTGCTAGCACCACACCTGGAATTCTAGGCGAAATCCTAACATCCCGCCTCATTCTCATTTTCTTCTTCTTGATAGGAGCGGTGTTCCAGGCGAAATCTTAAAGCTGATAGTAAACACGTAGAAGCACATACTCCTCTTGTAGGTGATGTGTATAATACCTGTGAGAGGATTTGACATACAAACTTTAAGTATAAGACTAGACTTAGCGGTTAGCACAGTAGCTATCATCATATATGGCTCACCAAAGTTGGTTGAATTATGGTTGAGAATTTTTGGATAAAGTCTAAGTATCTTGGTTTAGCCTTATCTTTTAGTCATCGCATATTCTCATGCGTGCTAATAATTTAGATTTTCTATCTTGTTGTTGGTTTCAAAAAAGTGTAGTATATATTCTAATTGGAGCGAAATGCTAAGACGAATTCCAAGTGAAATCCTAAATCTGAGCAAAATGCTAGAGATTCGCTTGATTGGAGCGGTGTTCAACCAATCCGTTTGTCATTGGGCGTTATGCTAAGACTTCGTTTCACCAGGCGTTGTTCTAGCATGCTGCTTGATCATACGAATTCTTAAGATACCGCCCGTGTTTCTGAGCGTTGTTCAGGATTTCGCTTGACTCCAGACGTTATACTACGACTTCGCTTGGCTACAGGCGTTACACTACGACTTCGCCTGACTATACTCTGTTTAGTTCAGATTTTTTCCTAAATCTAGTCATGAACAGTGGATTTGGGCGAGTATAACCCAAATTCACTCACGGCAATGCGGTATACTTTCATGGACCAAAGAGGATATTTGATCTTTGGTCCGTAATATACTCGCGCCGCTGCAGTTGCTCTTACCCCTTCTTCAAAACTCTAACTTCCTATTTATAGAGCTTGGATAGGGTCCACCATTCGCATTTTCAATCACTAAGACCGGGAAACGGATCTCGTGTTTGGGGCTTCTCGGTCTTCTCTGGGATCTTATATATTATCGACATCTCGTCACGTGGTGACTTGGTTAGGTGGGAACATTAAATGCATATTTAATGTTGAATAGGCCATTTCACGCGTGTAAGGACTCTTTCCAGTTATCTTGTCTTATCATATGTTTGTGCCTTCATCTTAGCCGTGCATCTTTGCTATGTTAGGATTTGAGGAAAGCAGAATATGGGTTGCTTCGATGCTTCGTATACATCGAGTTGAAGTGGCATCTGTCTTGAGATTTTACCACGGGTGCGGTATAAATTATGCAGTTACAATCAAGAAAAGAAAAATACATCTTTGTCGTCTTAACTAGGTGTTCATACTCACCCTATGAAGATGAAATTTGTTACTATCGTCAGCACATTAACTTTTAAAGAATGGTAGATAATATCATGGCAGTAAATGTGTAGTATGGGTGTTATAGATGTATCAAGAGGGGAACAAGTGAACGCATTTGAGATGATTCACATTAGGTGGAGAAATGGTGTGATCCGTGCTTCCCAACACTCTCATGTCTCAATCTTTTCAAAGATCATATCTAACAAGGTAGGCAGTCACTGAATTTTGAGAATTTGAATTGTCCCTGCGTCTGTCTAATGATGGGAATTGCATGTATTGTTGAGATATCCTGGTCGATATAAATGGTTCAACTCACCGTGTCCACTCTACCCTCGTATTCGATTCTGATAAGTACCCATTCACCCCTATAGCTAGCTTAGGCCCTTGACAACTTTTTCCTTCTCTCGTCGCTCTATTGTAACCTTAGATGCTAGAAACTGTCCAAGTAAATTGACAACAACGCCCCTCTGTACAGCCGACAGTTCAAGATATTGAAATTAGATCCCAACTAAACATTTGTAGCTGGTTGGTTTGTTGCATATGTCAAGGAAAGAGGTGAAAAATCAGGTCGCTAACTTCAAACTCTTCCACGCGTAAATTTTCCAACACTTGTATGTGAAAGCAATGACACGTTGGTTTACATGTTGGAACCAGATGGTTACATGAAGACAAATTAAGTTCTCTTCTTGTGATGAAATCACCAAGAAATAAAAATGACCATTAATTCATGTAACCAACAGCTTTTAATTCATTCTCAAGCAAAAACCTCATCTGAACTGATTTCAGTTGAAGACTCTTCTTCCCTTTCCTTCCCTTTATATTTTAATTTAATTCAATCATTTTCAATTGGGAGTGTTGTTGTTGTTGATGACGTGCAATTAAAACTTATTATACCAGACCGGTTTGACCAAGACACTTAGCCGTTGATGTCGTCACTCGTCAGATAGCGTTTTCTTTTGGTAAACAAGTACGAGTAGCATTTTTCATTTTTCCTTTCAGTTTTACGCTGCGTCCTAGGAGCATCTCTTTCAGCTCTCACCAAAACGTATAACATCATCATAATTCTTGACTTCCTTTCTGCCGTAACTATGATTTCGTGACTTTGAATCCACTTATTACCTTAGACTACGACTTTAATCAACTCCTATAGTTGACGGTGTTAGATATTTTCTGTTCTTGTTAATGTTTAGTAATTAGCAACATGTCCAGTTATTACAATCTAGTAAGATACTCATAATTTGTTAAACAGGTGCACATGCATATTCACATGGCATGCCCAGGCACTCATTAGTTCAGTGTCCAATCCATCATTCCATCTATCTAAAATATAAGCATCATGGTTAACCCTAATTAAATGAAGCAACATGAGATGGCTCAAACATGGACAATGAATACTCGAGTCAAATGCCCCACTTTTCAAAACCAGGTGGTGCACGTGACAACATAGCCGTTTCAAGCGGGAGACTACCAATTTATTCTCTATGCCGGCTAGACCGGTTTGTTAATAATCATGATGCATGGAACGAGCTCCACAAAAATGCTTGGATACGTAGAGACGTAGTAAAACCAAAATCTTTCATCGATGGACCATGGTGTTTGCTGAGTAGAATAATACTAAATGAAGCTTATATTCAGCAAGGCAGAAAAATAATAATTAAAACTCCACAGTCCTCACTGGACGAGAAAATATGGAAAACAATTCACCGACATAATTTATAAATGACTAGGAACAAGGGAATAAATAAAGTGACATACTATCGGCTGGGCCTCACTATGCCAATTGAACTTTGGTTTGATTCTGTAGACTGTAGTTGCATTATTTTATATACTTAAACTTTCAAAATAACGATCATTCAAAATTCATGCACCACACTATTATTATATTGGGAAACCGAAATCAATATTTGTGAAACCGAAATCAATATTTGTGTACTAGCTAATGTACAAATGAACACCATAATATTCTATATCTATTCACTTTTCTATCTTTTCTCTTCCGTGTTTTTATTATTGATTTATACTAATTATCGCGAAGTGGCAATCCATACATGGCTGTAGTTCGGATGTACATGGTGCAGCTTATAATGTTTCTTTAACGGATCTTTATTAGTATCAAAACCATTTTTTTTCGTTTTTTCCCCTAGATTAGTTGGTGAAATTCGAAGAAGATATCAAATTTTATTTCGAAAATTCAAACCTCTGCCTTAATGCGATAAGCCCCGCCCACCACTGGGCGGGCGATACAAATCACAACCAACACGTGTGGACCCACGTTGTCAGACCTGCAAAGGGTTCCCAAAAGTCGTCAATAAAGGCACAGACCCAAACCAGCGAGACAGCCCACAATAAAAATCATTCTCACCTTCTTCTTCTTCTTGTTTTCTTCCGCTTCTTCTGGCTTCTTCCTGGGACTTTCCTTCGTAGAGAGTTGGCAATAGAATCCAGCTCCATCAAGCAATTGAAATTATTTTTTCTCGCATGGTCCATCACAAATTTAATTGAAATTGAACCGCGTCATTTGTACGGATAAGCCAAAAGGTTCTTTCTTTGGTACGGACGACGTTAGAATTTTT
Source organism: Papaver californicum (assembly GCA_023531435.1). Lineage (NCBI taxonomy): Eukaryota > Viridiplantae > Streptophyta > Magnoliopsida > Ranunculales > Papaveraceae > Papaver > Papaver californicum. The sequence continues at coordinate 778,967 of JAJJMC010009994.1, read as the reverse complement.
ATAGTATTATAGGGAGGTAGTCAAATGAGAACTCTATAGACTTACATAGATTTTTCATTTGAGTGACTCTCAGAGATTTTCTGAAAATCTAGAAATTTCTAATGATTCTACGAGAGTATTTTAGGGAATCTATGTGACTAACGGATTTCTAGAGAGTTTTATGAGATTTGTAGAGATAAAAAAATGTATAATATTTAATCAAAAATTCAGAATATCTACCAATTTTTTTTTATTATGCACGTTACAACATTAACAAAAGTACCATGAATACCTAGTAAAATATGTGTCCAAACGTATTTCTATTTGGTTTCACTCCCATGTACATGTATTTCAAAATCATGTTTTTTTCTAACCAATCAACAATAACAAAAAAAAAATCATGTCTTTTTTTAATAATTCGTCATGTATATAGATTTTTTACCATTTTTTCTCCACCAGCTAGTTGTAGGTAATGTATGATAAATGACTAGTATGTTAATTTAATATACTTACAAAAGCATAGATCAAATGACAAGATTTGCTTAAGGATAATACACCGAAGTTTAATTAATCATTAGTTTAAATGTTCGATACACAAGAAAAAAGAAAAAAAGACAGTTGCAACTATAAAATAAAATCAACAATAGCTTCAAAAATCTCCCAAAATCTCGCCTATTTTTGAGAGACTTTGTCCATGTCTATTTTCACATAAAAGTCTCTCAAAGTCCCTGAAAATTACAAATCCATGACTTTAAAGTCTATATCCGATAACATGAGCATTTAAAGGACTATTTAGAAATCTCTAACCAATAACAAAGAGTTTTTGAGAATTTCAAAAACTTAAATAAAGTTATTATTCACTAACAAGGGTGTTTAAGAGACTGTTTTAAAGTATCTAACGAATAACAAGAGATTTAAGATCTCTATAAACTCTCTGTAATTCTCAATTCACTAACCCCTGTTATATCTTTCCAACATATATGTTTCCCGAATCCCGATATCATATCCCTTTCTATACGATCCTTGTCTTACTGTTATTAAAATAGTTATCAGTAGCTAGTTACTATTTACCGAGAACTATGTCTCCGTATCTCTGTTGGAGAAAACTATTCCTGTAACAGAAAAACAAACCAAAAACCAGAAGCTTCACAATT